>DF360675.1:16662-53862 GCA_000787875.1 Solanum virginianum | reverse complement strand
TCTAACTAACAAGGTAAAACTAGATAATTTGTAATTCTTGGAAAGTGTGCATGCATATATTAATTAATTCTCTTCAGTTTGAATGCTTTTTAACGGTGGCTAACATTAGAACTTGCTTAGTATTACTAACTTGATTAAGGTAGTAATTAATAGAAAAAGAGATGAATTAACAGGATTCGATTGATGTTTCTCGTCTAATCAACCAAACTGGATCAACGGGACATTATACTGGAATAATAGGTAAGGGTTAATAATGTCATACTGCGGGGATGGATCAAATCATGTAGCGAATTGCCTCTCGCCTCGATCAAAGGGTTTGATGAATTTAACTTACCATTTTGCATGCTACACACAGGAAAAGAATTCAATTATCTGGTAATACCAAACTAAGGAATCATGGGGAACACAATACCTAGCTACTCTTCATACTGATTTCACACTTTCTTAGTTTAGGAGTACTTTTCATAGTTTTTACTAAAAACCCCTTTGGGGAGATAAGTAGGTTAATCCACCCGAATTGCTTTAAATTCTTCTAAGTCTACCATATTTCATGTGGTATTGACCCTAACCTTGGTTAGGTTATATATCTTGACAATGACCTCTTTTGCCTTTACAAAGGAGATGTATCTTAGGCACAATCACATATCGCCAACTTAATATAAGTATGTACTTGTTTGAATGAATATTATTCAGTATCCCTTTACCACCCTTGAATTAATTAATATGTATTTTCTTTTATTATAGTTAATAAATGCAGCATCATATTATCTATCGATGCTAATGATCCAATTAATATGTATTTTCTTTTATTATAGTTAATAAATGCAGCATCATATTATCTATCGTTGCTAATGATCCGACATCCCTACCAGTGTAAGTGTTTTCTGAAGCCAGCAACTTGTACAAGTATTCTTATCATTAATGAGTTTGAAATGGATACAGAGTTCTTCTAACTTTCACTTTCTTGGTTTAGATTTAGCGGTGGAGAGATTGTGGGTGATATGGAGGAAAAACTACAATAGTTGTTATCTCAACTGTTGATTTTAGTGCAAAAATATTCCAAAAAAGTTTGGTAAAGAAGGTTGACAATGTTCTTCATGAGAAATGATTTCCAATGGACATAATAAATTTTTAGGCCATTTGTCATATATCTTACTCTAGAACGATTCTGATAAGCATGAGTCATAACTACCACCTGAAATTTATACAAAGGAGCAACAAAAAATGGATTCATAAAAAGTATTTGCTTATAACAAACAAGAGCAATACCTCTCTTGATAACTCTCTTTAATAATATTTTTGCTATTGCAGATCAAAACTAAGTCCTTTCCTGGTACAGACAAAGTAGAGTAGGGAATATGGTTACTGACCTTGTGACCTTCTTTAATCAAGCATTGTGATAGATAATACAATAAATTGTACATATTATGTGTTGTAAAACTTATCCTATTATTATATTATGCTCAATTAACTTTGAAGCCAAATTATGCTTGGTAAGATTTTCTATTTGTATTTTTTATATTTGTGGGTAAAAATCGAATCTTTTTTTAGTTTGTTGGTGTTTTGACATGTTATTTTGGTGTAGGTGCTATTGAACTTTCCAGTTTTCTTGATTCTAGGAACATTAGGTAAAGTAAAGTTTTTATAAGTTGTAGATTCTTGTTACTTAGCTAGCATCGAGTATGATAGAGTAGAAGCTACAGAGTATAGTAATTCAAGCAATTCTAAGGGTTGTTGTTAACTCCACTAACGCAGATTGAAGATAAAAGTAAAAATCACCACTTAGGGTGCTATTATGCAGAGAGGAGAATGTGGGAGAAGAAGCTTCTAGGTTGAAGTTTGTTACATTTGAAAATGTTAGTTACAGCAGTACCCAATGGACCTCTATATATACATGTGCACATGCTTTTTTCCTAACAAAATAATTATGAATAACTTGTAACACCTCATCACTCACTAACTCTTCATTGGTTAGTTACTCACACCATGTAGCTTGTAACTAACTCTACTAATCAACACTCTCCCTCGAGATTAGGGTTGAAATACATTTTCATTCCAAACTTATTGAGCAGTGAGTTGTACTACACTTTTCCTAGGCCTTTGGTCAATAGATCAGCTAGTTGGTTCTTAGTACTCACATGTCTAGTCTTCAGCATTCCATGACAGATCCTTTCTCTAACAAAGTGGTAATCAATGTCTATATGCTTAGTTCTTACATAGAATATTGAATTAGCTGATATTTGAATCGCAACCTTACTATCACATATCATGTTTACAGGTAGATCAACTTTAACTCCCACTTCCTTGAAGAGTCCTATAAGCCAGGTTATCTCAGCAACACATGTAGCCATACTTCTTAACTCTATCTCAACTGAACTTCTTGAAACTGTTTCTTGTTTCTTTGATTTCCAAGATATAAGACCTTCTTCAAACATTACTAGATATCGTATTATTAATCTCCTAGTCTCTAGATAGAATCCCCAATCAGAATCATAATATCCTGTAAGTTGATTAGTGCATTTTTGTAGCATGAATATCACCAAACCAGGAGCCTCTTTGGTGTATCTGACCACCCTTATTGTTGCCTCCATATGTGACTTCTTAGGACAATGCATAAACTGACTTAGGACTTAAACAGGAAAGGCTAGTTCAGGCCTTGTCATAGTGAGATACAAGAGCCTGCCTACTAGTCTTTGATAACTGGTAGGATTTGTTAGAACAGTATCATTCTCATCTATTGAGCCAGCAATGAACTTGTCATATTGGACTGATGTGAGTTTCTGATTTATTTCCAAAGCTGTACTGGCAGGCTTGGATCCTCTTAGACTAGATTCTGAGATCAATTGTAGTGCATACATCCTTTATAACATTAGAATCCTCTTGCTAGACCTTGAGAACTCAATTGCCAGCAAGAATTTTAACTCTCCTAAATCCATTTTTAATTTCATTTGGATGTCCTATTTTATGTTGTGTAGGAGCTAATGATTGCTACCTGTTATAAGCAGGCCATCTATATAGACTATAATAGCTATAATGTCACAATCAAACATTTTTGTGAAAAGAGAGTAGTCATAGTGGCTTTGTTTGAACACCATCTGCACTAATGCCTTAGTGAGCTTCAAGTTCCACTATCTTGGTGCTTGTTTAAGTCTATACAAGGACTTGTGTAGTTTCCAGACCTTACTATTCTCCCCTTGCCTGGCAAAATAAGGAGGAATCTCCATATAGACTTCCTCAAAAAGATTACCATTAAGAAAAGCATTATGGACATCTATTTGATAAATGTAGCACACTCTAGAGGCAGCAAGAGCAACCACAGACCTGACAGCGACCATTTTTGCTATAGGACTGAATGTTTCACTATAATCAAGTCCCTCATTTTGACTAAAATCTTTGGCTACCAGTCTAGCTTTGAACCTTTCTACTTCACCTGAGTCTAAGAACTTAATCTTATATACCCACTTGCATCTAATTAGCTTCTTACCAGGAGGTAAATAAACTATACTCCAAGTCTTACTATCTTCTAGAGCAGTAATCTCTAGTTGCATAGATTTGACCCAAGGAGGATCAGCAGCAGCCTGCTTAAATGACATAGTTTAGATGAGTTGAGTATGCTTGTATGGTTTTTTTATAGGGAGAGGACAAGTGTGAATAAGTGACTTGGTGGTTAAAGGGATAGGTATAGGTACTGGTTGAGGGTTTAGTTACAAAATTTTGTAATCACAAAGGTGGTCTATTAGGTCTACTAGATCTTCTAGGAGGTACAAAAATAGTAGGTTCAGGTAAGGATGGTTCATTTGGTGGAGATAATGGAATTGTACTATTTTCAGGAATAGGAGCTGAAGTTCTAGGCATTGTAGGAGAATCAGGTATAGGTACTAAATTTGATCTAGATAGAATTTGTAAATATGAAGTGCCTTGACAAGATAGGTTTAACTCAAGTACTAGGAATATAGGATTGGTAGTTGTTTGCATAGTTTTGAAGGGAAAAATATTTTCCTGGAATACTATATATCTGCTTACAAAGAAGCATTTTGCATGAATATCATAGAGTATGACAAGGATGGCTCTAGGTGCAAATTTGTCAACATAAGCATCCAAAGACTCTGAGATAGGACAAGGATGGAGGGTGTGTATAGAGTTTTTAAAAAGGAGATTTAAAGGCAAAGACTTTGGAGGGAAGTCTATTTATAATATGAACTATAGCTCACACATATTCACTCCAGAACCTGAATGGAACAGAAGCTTGAAAGTTGATAGATCTTGCCACATCTAGGATGGTTTTGTGTTTCCTTTCAGCAACACCATTTATTGTGGTGTATATACACATGAGCTTTGATGGAATATACCGAGGTCACGTAATAAATTTTGACATGCATGGCTAATAAACTCACATCCATTATCAGTTCTTAGAATCTTAACATTGGCAGAGAACACATTCTAGACTTAAGTAAGAAACTTTTTAAGTACTTCTAAAGTATCAGCCTTTGAAGCAATTAGGAACACCCAAGTATATCTGCTAAATTCATCAACAATAGTAACAAAGAACCTTTTCCCATTATGATTAGGTATTCTAAAGGACCCCATACATCACAATGTAGTAAGTCAAAAATAGTTTTTGATTCATGCGTGCCAACAGGAAAAGGTAGCTTAGATTGTTTTGCTAGGAGATATATAGTGCAATAAGTGTGATCCTGACTTCTCAAGTGTCTAAGGTAGTCATGCCTCTTTAGTATATTTATAGGAGCATGACCTAGTCTTTTATGCCAAACATCAATAGAACTAGTATTAGAAACAGAACTGACAAGTTTGGACTGATCATTACATATATTGACCAGCTGCTTTGGAGCTCGAGTTAGCCCTTTCTTTAGTATGTAGGGTCCATGTTCTTCCTTACTAATCCCCTTTACCTAACCAGTGTAGAGATCCTAGAAAACATATAAATAAGGGAAGAAGCTTACCATGCATTGTAATTCCTTAGTGACCTTTGATATTAACAGGTTGACCTTAAAATCAGGTAGATATAATACATTTGAAATAGTGTGATTTGAAAGGACATTAGTGTTACAAATATGTAAGACTCCACCAGTTTTCCCATTTGGTAATTGTACTTGATTGCTTGTATTGTCAGATATTTCCTTAGCTCTATTTAGTGAATCAAGTTTAGATATGATGTGATGTATGGCACCACTATTTATAATCCATTCATTACCACCATGCATACATAGGAGGGCTCTAGGATAACTACCTGCATTAGTTGTTGTTAAGTTTTGTTCTCTACTTCTCCATTAGCCTTGGACAAAAGCTATAGAATTTGCTGATAGTGATACTAAGTGAAGAAGACTCTAGGATATGAAGATTGGCTAGATAGATGAACTGACTTCCTTTTGTTGTTGCTTCCTAAGAGATCCTGATTGGTGTTTTGTGTAAATTTAGCCTGATGTGCAGAAATTCCTGAATTAATAAGCTTCCTTTTTTATTTAAAGTCTACTAGATAACCAACAATTTTATAGCACTGATCTTTTGAATGACCTTTTCATCCATAATGCTTTCACTATAAGTGTGATTTTCTGACTTTGTTACTTTCTTCAGAAGTTCCTGTACCACCACCATAGTTTCCACTAGAGCCACCACCTGAATTTCACATATATGAACTTGTTCCATGGTTGAGATGGGAGCTTTTATGACTATACATAACCATGCCTTCTATAGCCTCTAGTTTTAAGGTAGATGCAAGGTTTCTCTGACTCTCTTGATCAACGAGTAATGCATATGCCTTATTCAGTAAAGGAGTAAGACTCTTCATAAGGATCTAAATCCTAGGTTGTGAATAGGACTCATTTAATCCCATTAGAAATTGAAGTAACCTTTGATACTCATAATGTTCACTAAATTTCTTTGATTCAAGACAAGGGCAACCAAGACAAGGGCAACCAAGACAAGGCATTAGAGCATCATACTTATCCCAAAGTTCTCTTAATTTGGAAAAATAATCAGTCATTGTCATTGTTCCTTGAACATATGTATGAATCTCTCTGTGTACATAAAAGATCCTAAAGCCATTGACACTATCGAATCTCTCTTTTAAATCAAGCCAAACTTTTCAAGCATTAGAAGCATATACAATAGAGCTAAGTAAACCTGGTTGAATAACATTCATAATCCAGGATAAACCATAGCATTACACTTTTCCATTGATCATGTACTTTAGGCTCAAACTTGGATTTAAGGAATCTACCATTAATGCATCCTAGCTTACTTTGACCTACAGGTCCAATTCTAAAGGATCTACTCCAAAGAGTATAATTCTCTAATCTAGTTTGTTGCAGAGAAATTAGGGAGCTATCTGGAGTATCTGTAGTTTGAAGGGAAAGTGGAGGATTATGATCTATAGCAATAAAGGTATTGTGCGAGTACCTCCATTACTTAATCCTTTGACTATAGTAATATCAATCCTTGGAGAAGACTTCTGAATCTCCTTTTACTTTGGCTTTGAATAGGTAGTTTTAGGACCTGTTTATTAGTAGAAAATTGAACCTATTATCGTAGGCTCTGATACCATGCTACTTCTATTAATGGAGATTGAAGATCAAAGTAAAATTACCACTTAGGGTGCTAGTTTGTAGAGAGGAGAATGAGGGAGAAGAAGTTTCTAATTTGAAGTTTGTTATAGTTCAAAATGTTAGTTACAACAGTACCCAATGGACCTCTATTTATACATATGCACACAGTCTTCTCCTAACAAACTAATCATTACTAACTTGTGACACCTTATCACTCTCTAACTAACTCTTCATTGGTTAGTTACTCATACCATATAGCTTGTAACCAACTCTACTAATCAACAGTTATTTTAAGCATCTCTATCATTTGTTATACCTCATTTACTTTGTAACTCTTTTGATGTGTGTTACTTGAACTAAGGTTCTTTTAGAAATAATCTTCCGACCTCCTCAAGGTAGGATATACTTTTTTTCTTCCTAGACCCCACCCATGGAATTACACTAGCTATATTGTTGTTAGGCTCTATTTTTTAAAAAGTTTTGGGCGAATTTGTGACTTCATATTGATGAAATTAGTTGCTATACTTAACGAACAATTGCAGCACTTTGAACATTTGAAATTAATTCTTAGTTGGTTCTTCTTCTGGTATTGAATCTTTTGTTTGTTCATAGTCCCTTTTTCTATCAATAAGAATTCTATTCATCTTACCTTAAGTCAATGTTTTTTCTTAAGCATTTTAGCTTTGATACCGAAGACCTATAGATATTTTCATTTTGCATTCCTGGTGGTCTGATATTTGCGGACCTTAATTCAGTAAATTGGACAATCACAAGTAAGCCACAGGTAATTGCTTCCTGTGCCTCGCATCTGGTGTGTAAGTATGTATTGAATCATAATTTAACTATTGAATTTTATATGCAATGTTAATGATAATCGTAGACATCAATTTGTAAATGAGAAACATCAATTCCTTTATTTTGAAGCTAATAATTGGCCGTAATTTATAACAAATATGTCACTTTAATGTGAGTTAGAAATTTAAAATTAGGAACTTTTAAAATATGGAACATCATGATATATTAATACTTGTGTGGATCAAATGAGTAGAGACATATTAAGTAATACATTTTAGTTGCTTTTCCATCGTGATAAATTCTGCAATCTTTATTCATTATATATTAACACTTTCATTAATATATCTAAGCCTATGAGGTCATCTCAGATGCCGAACTATTTGTACATTTCAATTTTATCTCTTTTTTATCTGATTCTAATATGAGATTCATATAAAAGATACCACTTTTTTGCATCTTGGACACTGGTTCATACAATGTCTTGATCTCTTCACATCTCAAGAAAAACTCTCAAGAGCAGCTTGAGTAAATGCTTCCGTTCCAATGCACAACATATGAAGAAACAGAAGCAAAATTTATAGCAACAATAGGACTTTTGACCATTTTTAGTAGATGCTTTGTTCCTTTCCAATAGCAAACTTGGCTTTTGATTTAGGATCATCGGAGGACATATGAGGCTGCAGAGAAAGTATCATTTTGGATGTTCTGAAAGCAAAATTTCATTTCATTTTTTCATGTGTGGAAAGTTTTTCAGTATGATTTTATGTTAAAAATTGGTGTCATAATGTTGTTTTCCCCTACCAGATTTGAAACTATGTAATTTATTATTGCAAGTTACTCTCTAATGCTTACAATAGGTTTAATTGTTGCTAGTGAAAAAAATGCCGCTTAAATGTACTCACATAGAACCTGTTGGTAGCATGATTCCACACAAGTGCAATGAATTGAATTAAACAAGGTTTGAAGTCCATAAAAGTTTTAGTAGTCATTGTGCTATCTTGAATGAGAAGAACGTGTATATGGGTTATATAGTAGTTTCCGGTGATGAAAAAGACATAACATTAAGACTTGTTAAAAAGGAACATAAGAAAAAGCTCAAGTATTCTAAAGATCTCAAAAGTTAATAGTATATGAAACTACTACGCCAACATTTTGATATTTTTACTTTGGAGGTTTGGTTTTAGAGTCTCTACTTTCTTGCTGTCCTGCTATATGGGTTTGGTAGTACTGCTGTTATTGGTATTTGCCTAGCTTTCCCATATGTTCTAGGTGAAAAAAATGGTTTGTTTTTTGGATGAAATTGATATGTTATTTGATGATTTGAAAAGGGTGTTTCTGGATTTTGATCTTGCAAGTTCTATTGAGGGAAATGTGGATGCTTGGTTTGAGGTAAGTAGGAAAATTTCAATGTTTTGTAAATTGGGTTGTGAGAAAGGGAAGATTGGTGAATTGGTGGGAAGAAATAAAAGCATTTTTGTTGATTACTCTGACGAAGTTTTGGCTGAAAAGATTGATTTTTTTTTGTAGACTAGATGTGAATAAAGAAGAAGTTGGACTTTTAGTTCTTTCATGTTATTTATAGACGATATATTGCTCAAACTCTCAAGAAAATGTACTAGACGATTATTAGAATGGTCTATGAATAGGACCTCTGATTTCCTCTATTTATTTTTAAGTTTTGTGCAAATATTGATGAAAATAGTTGCTATCCTTGATGAAGAATTCCAGCACTTTGAACATTCTTCTACTACAATCGTTGAAGCTAACAGTATCTGCTACATTTTTTGTCAGATTTGCTCCAGCTGTTGCTATATGTTGAGCTAGACTTTATTGCACTTTCAGGTCAACCAACTGGTGCATTTGTTGCTAAAAATATTGCTGCACTTTTGGCAGTGTAAAGGGCTGCTGCATTATGGCCAAACTATTACTACATCTTTAAGCATATTTGACATTATTATTGTTGAGTTTTTTAAGAGCTGAAGCACAACTGCATTTTGGTGAAATCATCGTTGTGGAGAGCACAGAAAATAGTTTTAATTTGAAATGTTCTCACTTTTGATAACTAAGATATTATGTTGGGCCCATACATTGCACAGTCTAGCCCCTCTAGTGTGTGTGTGTGTATATATATATATATTAAATTTTAGTAAATGGTGTGTCATGTTTCATTTCTTTTTTATTTGATTCGAGAAATTTAATGATCAATTTCGATTCTTTGCTGTTTCTCTTGCTTCTGATCAAGATGTATACATTGGATTGACACAAATGTACAAAAGTTCTATTTGTCTCTGATATTTTCTTAGAGATGGAAAATTCACCCTTCCAGTTTTATCAATTTGTAAATTATTGTTTAGGTAGTTAAACGAATGAAATTGGCCTATATTATGACAATTGAGAAGCTACGCCCCACACTAGGAGAAGTTAGTCGGTTCACCATTTCTTCTAGATGCAAAAGCAGGAAAGGGAGTTTTTGTCCAAGGAATTTTGAAATATTCACTCAATAAATTTGTGGCATCAGAGCAAACATAAGAAGAATGTAGTCACATGCAAGGTTTAACTGTTACTGGATGTTGTCAACAGCATTAGAAATAGTTCGGCTGGAAAAAAATGATCGTATATTTTATTAATCCAATTCTAAATAGAACTCAAGTCACCAAAACAATACAGATCACAGATGGAAAGTCCATATATACACGAGGATCAAACACTGTTTTCTTCTAAAAAATTCTGTAAAGTCTAATTATGGATTTATTTTTTTTAACCAAAGTCATCACCTCAATCAATTAGTAGGAAAGTTCCGTAGTAATATGTTGATGAGAAAAATACTTAATTGAAAGTATGTGAGTATTACACCAAACCAAGAGTGAGGAATGTATGTTATCAAGTTTTGATGTGACGATGTGACTAACAGACATTGTCAAATATCGAATTGTTTGAAATCTAGCTTATCTTTATTTAAGCTTTATAGCACTAATCAAAATTCTCTCCTTTTTCTAAGAACAAGATTTTCTGATGGCAATGGAAGACGAATAGAGTTTATAAGAAAAATAATCTGTAAAGAAAAATAGAGTGTGAAAATTCAAAAGAGGTTATTTCTCTTGTGTGTGTAAGTCTCTTTGAATATTGTACTCGTACCTACACGATGTAATTTATTACAATGATATCAGTTGCTCCTCTTGACGCGTGGTTTTTTCCTTATTTAAAAAGGTTTCCACCTAAAATTTTGGTGTCATTGTTTTCCCATTTAATTCATATTATTTTTACCATATACTTTCGTGTTTCTCCAGTCTTTTTCCCAACGAAAACCAAATATTTATGCTGAATCTGAGACTGCAGCAATGGCCTTTGATAATGAGGCTCCAAACAAATGGAACTGCAGTATAATATAACCACACGATGAAAGGAACGTTCTCTTATAATAGAACTGCAGTATAATAAAAAAGGATGTCATCAGTTGAATTATTTTTGCTCACAACAGCCAATACAATTATACAAATATGCAGTCAGAAACATACACTGCAGACAGAAACATTACAAATAGAAACCTGTATGTCTTGACTTTGCTTACACACACTCCACATACTTATATACATGTCGAAGTGACTATAGACTATATTGGTATTCTCAACATAAACTTAAAAGAGCATTGAGCCCAACATTGTATTGAGCTTGTATTATTGCCCCGATCAGTCAGTATCGGGTGTGCTGTAGGAGAACTTCGATAACAGTTGCGGAACTCCAGCTATTATTGGCCCATATGTCTGCAGAAAAGGGCATTAATTGCATTAGTTCAAGTATAACATTGAGCAGGGTCATTTAAGGTTTATAACCATCTGTAAGAGTACATTTTGGTAAAAGAAAAATAGGTGATCAATTAGCATGCTATCATGCGCAAGCAGTACAGTACCTTGAAATTTTCATGAACTTGGCACAATGGAACAGCAATAAGCTTGAGGTTCTTTGGTACAATGAATTTGCAACTTTCGGGCAACCTCACCAGAAAGAGTTTTGTGCACTCCTACAAAGAAAATTAATATACTGAGTGTTGTGCACTGCTACAAAGGAAAGTACATGGCTTCAAGAACTCCATATGCCAAATTAGACAAATATTAGAATATTAAGATTGAGTACCTTAGGCCTTTTTATATCAGGTGGCATAAACGGGTAAATCAATGATTCAAAGCCAGGTCTCCACCACATCCCAAGGCATTCACCCACCTATATACAAATCAAATGAAATATTAGAAAGATGCGTAGCCCAAAAGATAAATCAAAAACACTATGTCAAATGTTGACATACCTCCCAGCTGTCATCTTCTTCGCTCATAGATAGCTTACTTGAGAGCTTACGTTTAAGACATTCAATTTCTGTGTACGTCAACAAGAACAGTTATTCAGCGCCCACACTCCAAGCTTCAAGATAGAAAATTGGACAAGATGAGAAAAGATATCGTTGTACCTGATTCACCAGGCCTAACACGACCACCCGGAAGCTTGAACATGGAATGTCGTACTTACAGTAATAGTAAATGTGGATGTTTGAACAAATCAACCTACAATGCAACGCATTGTATACTATCATCTAATATCAACCAAAAATTATCCCTTTCTTATGCAGTATGTAATTCAGTGGGCAATTGACATTTTGAACGACAAAAGAGTACATAAAGGCTTTTGGACACTTGAGTTGTTTTGTGTAGAAATAACACTCCTTATTATGACCATCCATGAGGATTCACATGAATAAGCATCGAGATCAGTCACTTAACAATAACTTGAACTATTGAAACACATGTTGGAACAATAATCTCTACTGCTCTTTTGATATTTAACTATTCACACAGGAAATTAGTTAAGATTGCAGACTGAGAACCTGAAAGATGCACAACTGAGTCTGGATGACTCTAATTATCAGCAGTTTATGAATCAACCAGGTTTGGCAATGGCTCTACTTAATGCACTTGAGGAACCAACCATGCTTAGCTTAGTTGCAGTATCAAGTTATTTAATAAAAGATGATGGGGGGCAGAACTTACATCTTCAGGTCACAATGTCCCCCCCCCAAAGAACTTCAGCCTGGTGGTGTTTAATCATGGATATAAAATAAAAGCAGTAGGGTCTGCATCCTACAACTACATAGTGAAATAGCAGAACGCTGGTGCAATTCTATTAAAAAATGAGGAGGCTAAAAACTCAAGCTATGCGTACTCACCTAGGCGAAAGAAAAGCAAGATAAGAGGATAAGTGAACAGCTTCTAGACCTGGAAATAAAGTGTAGTTTTTGAAAATTTTGGACCATTTGTTGATTTATGTGAAGGAACCCAGGTACACTGTGTCGTCCCAATTTTATTGGATCTTCCATTCAACAAATTAACTGGCCAGCAAAGCCAGTTGTGGTGATTTAAATATATGGTTACCTACGATTTTATTTTTCTAGGTTATTCTAAATTTCTAATCTCCTGTGTTAGTTCCTAATGACTGATGTGTATGATCCCTTAACAATTCATGATGACTGATCTCTAATGCTAGCAGCTTATTTAGAGCAAGGCTCCAGAGAATTGAGATATGAGGGATACCTTAAACCCTAGGATCTCCAGTTAGGTGTATATTTAATGGTTAGCTCTTTTCCAATTTTGTGATGGAAAAAGGAAGATAAGATATAAAAAGAAACTCACCAAAAGCACAACTTGTACACAGGTCCTGATTCCATGAGTATCATAGCTGAAATTAGGAAACAAAAATCAACATACATACATACAATACATATAAAGAGAGGAATAATGGAGAAAATATACTTGAATTTCAATCGTCGAATGCGATGATCCAAGGTCTCCTCTTCCTTGAAGGGAAGTGCCTCTTTTGAACCAAAATAGTAATGATTCAGTGGGTAAATACCCAAAGTGTTGACATTTCCACCAGCAATTGACTGAGAGAAAACACAGGCAGACAAATGTTAAACAGGGGAAGAGAAGTTGCGGGAAGAACAGAGTTGCTAATCTTCCACTTATTATAAACAAAAAAAACACAAATGTACGTGGCTCTTCAAGAGAGGCTCAAACCTCAAACGGCCAATTACAAATGTCATGATGTGGCAGTATAGCCTTGGAGAAACACAAGAATGTGGGAATTTCCATCAGCCCGTTTATATGTGATTTTGGACTGCACTCCGCTGCTTCCTCCCACATATACCCCCACCCCCACCCTAAACCAACCAATCTTTTATTTTATTTTTAAAAAATTATAAATTTTTAAAAGAAATTCTTACTAATCTCTCTCATCCCCTCTCGAAATAATAGTTTAGATACCATTTTTAAATTTTTTTAGAAACAATAATTTTACCCTATCCATCTAACCCTTCACTTTCTTTTCTAAAATTAGTTTTTACTGAATATTTTCCATCGAGTGGCAGGAGGTAGGGTTTGGGGGCATTGGGTCGTTAGGAAGAATATAGTAATTGTTAATATCGAAATAATCAAGTGTCAAATAAAAGCTAGCAAAGTAAACCTTGAAAGAGCATGAGCAAGAAGACCTTGAATTGGTGGCAGTTGTTTTCGCCTTGAAGATTGTGATGACATTATCTTTTGGGATGTATATTGATATATTCACTGACCATAAAAGCTTGCAATATGTGTTTAGCCAAAGAGACTTGAACCTTAGCCAAAGAAGGTGGCTTGAGCTACTAAAGAATTATAACATGAGTGTGTTGTACCACCCGAAAAAGGCAAAAGTGGTTGCCGATGCCTTAAGTCGGCAGTCTATAAATAACATAGCTCATATAAGGAATGGAAAAGGAGTTGGCTAAGGAGATGCACCAATTGACCAATTTGGGCGTTAGATTGAGTATGAGAGTGATATTTTGGTTCATAACTTTTTGAAGTCCTCTCTAGTGGTAGATGTAAAAGCACAACAAGACATGGATTCATATTTAGTGGAGTGGACGAAGTTGGTGGTCGAAAGAAGGTTGACTTTTTCTCTCAAGAAGGAGATGGGCTACTTTGTTACCAAGGCTGGTTATGTGTTCTATATGTTGATTGCCTAAGGGAGATGACATTGAGTGAAGCCCATAACACTCATCTGGGATCTACCAAAAGGTATAGAGATTTAAGGGAAGTGTATTGGTGGAATGGTATGAAAAAGGATATAGCAAGGTTTGTGTTGGAATGTTCAAACTGCCAATAAGTAAAGGTTGAATACCAAAGACCAGGAGGTCTAGCCTAAGATATTGCAATTCCTACTTGGAAGTGGAAAGATATGAACCTGGACTTCATAATCGATCTACCTCGTACCCAAAAGCAACATAATTCCTTTTGGGTCTTTATGGATAGACTGACCAAATTAACTACTTTTTATCGGTCAAGACTTTTTATGGTGCTGAGGATTATGCAACCCTCCTGGCCATTTCTATAATTCTGCAACTACTCTATTGGTTTGAGCATCTATATGGTGGCCTCAGACCTTTTATAACTTATTGGGCTCTTGGAATGGTTACAGGGTGATTCGGTTGTGAATTGAGCGAATTTGCAAGTTGATGAGAAGTTATAGTTGTAAAAATGAGATTTCTAATAAAACCTAGCGAACGGCCTCGGAATAGGATTCTGACAATTTCATCAGTTCCGAAATGGCCAACGTAGGCTAGGAGGGTGGTTGGTCCAAATGTGGAGGGCCCCAGTTTGATTTTGAGTCAAACATTGCAAAATGAATTCAATCGAAAGCTAAAAAGTGTGTTTCTGTAAAAATCTAGTAAAATGCAAATGAAATAAAAATCTGATGGAGCGGTCAGCACCAGAACATTGAAAATAGTCTACAATAACCCTTTGTCAGGCTACGAGGGCATTCGATTGCGTTTTGACCCTCTCAACTGTTTTAGCTAAAGTTAGTTGGGAAGAAGTGGGACTCTCATTTTCTGTAGGATCTCCGTTGTGAATTTCGACAGTACCGTTGGATTTGAAAGATTGAAATTCATATGATTGCACTATTTATTTGCCTAAGAAGGACACCGGTCACCTCGAGAATAGCCCGGGAAAGTTTACAAAATTGTTGGTGCAGCACCAGGTGAAATAACCATCCATGTTCGCGAAGGGTTTGGCACGTTCATGGATAAGGAACTGCTAGAGCGCCGCATTCATGGAGCCTCAGGCGCATTCGCGAAGGCAAAGTAGTTGCATGTTATGCCTATTTAAGGCTTGTCGTTGGCAACCATTGATGAAAAATTCTCGAGGTCATATCTTTTTTATTCGAAGCTTTATTTTCGACAATTAAAAGGTCCACGTGACCTAAATTTTTGCAAGGAACGTCGCAGTGAACTTAGATTTGGGATTTGACACATATTTTGAGGTAACTTCACTATTTTAGATGATTACCTTTTCAAAATTTGTAAAAACTTTATGCATTGATTTCTTAGTCGATTCTTGATAGAATTAAGTAAAACTTAAGTCTAAATTATTCTACATTTTGAGCGGAACGCTGTGGTATGCTATGTGTTTGCTAAATTTAGCCTGTTATCGAGAATTTTGATCAAGAACATTTTGAAAAGAATGCTTTTTTGGTAAAGTTTTTAACTTCATTTTGGGAGTTTTCTCGGTCTTCTGGGTTCCCTATTGGGCTGAATTTTTTGCTGTTGACTAGGGGTGATGTGGGAAACATTTTATGGGGATTTGTTTAAGATTTCATGTGTGGACCTTATTTTTCTCGTTATAGGCCCAACTAATATCATTTCACCCATCTTCAAGACACTACCATCAATACAGTCATGTTAACCTTATGAACTGTATTTTGATAGCTAAGTTGCTTCGGAAAGCAGTTCGGAGGGGAAAATCTCAGGTGAATTGACTTAGGACATGAGGAATCATTTGCTAGGTAGGATAAGTTTCTCCACACCTTAGATGGAGTTGAAATGCATGCTTATTGAAGTCGGAATACATAGAAATATACTACTTATGGGTGGATGTGCTCTATAGCGTAGGATGTGATATATAAGTATTATATATGATGATAAGGAATGACAATTGTTGTATTTGAGGGTTGTGTTAACTGTGGCTACTATATTATCCTAATTCTGACACTATCGGACTATGAGAAAGCCTGAAAGGGCTGGTTTAGGCTGAGGGCATGCAATAGGTATGTATACTAAGCTTAACTCTTGCTTGTATGTGTGTGAGGCCTAAGGCCGCTGCAATATACTAGCTTACGAGAATGGCAAGTGACTACATGCTACCTTGTGCATTCGTTCTAGCATCTATATCTGTCTTGACAACCTGTAGCTGTCTTAATTGTAGTATAATCACCAGTTAGACATATTTTTATGCAACTTGTGATTTGTATGCTTTATATTCAACTATTGCCCCATTGTATACTTGCTACACCTACTGATAATTAGGGGAATCATACTTTATTCTGGAAAATAATGTGGTTGTGCTTCGGGAAAGGTGTTGGTGGTGGGTTGAATTGTGATTTAGATGGGCCATTGATGTGCTGTCAAAATATAGCACATTTGATGCTTAAAACATAGAATTTTGTGTATTCTCAATGAGATATTTATGAGTTTTATGTGTTTTTGTGTTTATTTTTACAGGAAAGAAGGTCGGCATGATTTTGGGGAAAATTACAAATTTTTCTAGTTTTTGAGGGTTTACGAGACCCTCTACGAGTCGTAGAGGTAGTTTCGTGAAGATTTTTAGTGAAGGATGAAAGTCTGAAGTTCAGTCATTCGAGTCCTTTGTATGAGTCGTAGATCACTCTATGAGTTGTATAGAGAGGTTTCGTGAAGAATTTCAGAGAAGGACTTGATGTTGTAGGTGAAGTCTGCGAGAGTGTAATACGAGTCGCAAATAACTCTATGACTCGTAAAGCTGATTTGTAGAAGTAAACTTCATGATTCAAGATGTTGAATACGAGACCCCAATTACAATTCGTAAATCCAGTTACGAGTCATAACTACGTGTCGTAGAAAGTCACCGATCAGTTTTTCTAATTTTTTGGGACTTGTCTATAAATACTATAAATAGTAAATTTTAGGTCATTATTCAAGGGGGGACATTAGAGAACGTAATTAGAGAGTATTTTTAGAGTTTTGCACTAGGAGACAAAAAATTGGAGAGGAGAATACAATTATGGATTTATTGTATCTTTCAATCTTGTGATTCTCAATATAATTTGGGTTTGCTTGTTCTTCAATCCAATTGGGTAAGTGATTAATTATGTTTTCTTAATTCATGATTTCTTCATCTGCCCATAGCATAAGTAGCTAAATCCACAACTTGGGGTTCTAGAAAATAAAGATCTAACCAAATAAATATGGATAATTTGCAATTCTTGGAATGGATATTTACATGTATTAATCAATTCTTTTCATTTTTCATATTTTCTAGTGGTGGCCAACATTAGAACTTACCTAGTGTTACCTTCCCGATCCAGGTGGTAATGAATAGGAAAAGAGATTAGTTAACAAGATTTGATGATGTGTTCTCGTCTAATCAACTGAACTAGACCAAGGGGAGGTTGACTGGGACTATAAGTAATGGTTAGTATTGCACACTATGGAGATGGACCAAGTCACATAGTGAAATTCACTTTTCACCTTTGACCAAAGGGCTTGATGAAACTTAAATTACCGTCCTACATGCTATACTCTAGTTGAAAATCACGTTATTCGGGGATATTGAGTTGGTGAATCATGGGGAACACAATTTCCAAGTTGCTCTCCAGAAGGTGTAACTTGGGCGTGATCAAAGATTATGGCACCGTTCGGGCAATACGGCTAGACTTTGATTGAATTCACTAGTAATTATAATTCTAGTGTTAATTTCTTATTTCATGTGGGACCCCATGTTTCTCATCTTCCATATATATAAGGTAGCATGTTATATAGTACATATGTGATACTGGATAGAACCTAAGGATAATAAGGCTGCCAATAAGTGGTAACCTCAAGGACTTAAAGTTTTAATTCTAAGGAATTCCCTTATTGCACCTTCGGGATTAAAGAAATGACCCGAGTGGCACCTTGCCCTTTTTAGAAGGTTTAAACTAAGTTTCACTTTTTGGATGAGACTAAAAGTATATAACTTTCTAATAATGGATTGTCTAAGGTTATTTTAATAGCACAAAGGTTATTCATTAAGCTTTGGAATCAAGAAAGTTGCAAGATAAAGGTTGGCCAAAGTTACCGTAAGTTTCTTTAAGAAATCCTTCTTAAATTTGGTCAAATGTATTAGGCCATATCTCCCAAAATATAAGGAGTTAGAAGGGCCATGCCCTATCAAATCGAAGATCTATAATGCAGAAAATCGCGAATCAAACTAACCTCAGAATAAAATGTTATGACCGTTTTACTGGGACTGCCTGAGCAGAAAATCGGGTCATGGGCCAGGTCGAGTCAATCCATCTAAAGGTCGACTAATTTGAGCTTTTTAAAGCTCAAATTAACTCTTTTTGTCCCAAAATAGATAATAAACTATAGACAAAGTTCTCTTAAGGTGTCAAACTTATTTAGGTGAGTTTTTCAGGTTTTTACCGCTAAAATTCATCTCTGTTCCTAGAAATACGTGCCTTATGCTTTGCAATTATTTTCCTCTCCTATTAGCTGTGTTTAGGGCTGTTTTTAGGCTGTAGAAAAAAAAGTGTTCTTGCTGGTTGTTGTTGGTTTGTAGCTGGTATGGTTAGGTAATCATTTTAGGGATCCTTTACGGTCATTTTTACTAATTTCTATAGACGTTTCCTCGCGTAAATACTATATGGTGAGTCTTGTCATTAATGCTTAATTCTGGACTATTTATAGGTGTATTTAAGTTGCATATATATAGTTGTTACGAAGCTTAGGACTTAAGGAACAACTCTTGTGAAGAGACTTTGGGCCATTGGACGTCCGTTAGAAAGGTATGTTAAGGCTAATCTCCGTCCCTCCTTTTAGCATGAAATCTGGAAATTTTCCCAAAACGTCAAATGTGATATCTTACTATTCTACTGTTAGAAAGACCTTCTGTGAAAGGCATTGGGATCGCAGCTGAGTTATTTTCATAATGATATTAGGTTTACATTCCGTTTAGTCGCTTAAACTAGACATTCAATATCTATATATCATTTTGTCAATTTCCTGACTATGTATCCATACATTCGAGGTGTTTCTTTTCTTGGTGTATTTCCATTAAAATAATGTATATTATGAAGGGAATGTTGTAGTCATAATAGTTCTTCTTCCAAACTAAAAACATAATTAAAGCACTTAACAAGTAACACATTGATTTCTAATAATCTCTAGCGTAATGCTCCTATTTAAATTATTATGGCACTTGATTCTGTTTAGATACATTCTTTTACTAATTGACATGGGACCAAGTATAAACATTACGTAAAGCACCCTTATGAACATTTTCAGAGTTAACGCCTTATTCTATATGTTAGATTGTCAAACTTATTCAAAAGCCATGTAAGATTCCACGAGTTCTGTGTACATACTATGACAATGATTATGTTGTTATGAGGGCATAAGTGTACCAATGAGCCAAGATTGGCTAAATTATGTTATGACCCATAATGTGCATAAAGTATTCATATCATACATGACACGTTATACATGGACTCCGAGCTATAATCTGAGGTATAGGGCCTATTTTCCCAAATGATAATGTATATATGTATATGGTATAGATGGCCACAAGTTGGCAAATATGATGCTGGTTTGTTACCTGAAAGGACCACGATTGCTAGCATTTGGTTCGGTATGTCGTGTATTTGCATCTATCTATATATATATATTCACGACATGCGATACTCGAGCATACCTTGCATATTTTATCACTAGGAGGTTGATTTTTGGCCATTAAGGTTACTTGAGTTTTGGTTACAGGTAGTATTTCTATTACCCTTCTTACTACTACTATCTATGGTTTTACTTTTTGCCTTACATACCAGTACATGTTTATTCGTACTGATGTACCATTGCCTGGGAACGCTGCATTTTATTTCGTATTTGTAGGTTCAGGTAGGGACTCTGATCGACCTCTCCACTAGGAGCCTGAACGCCCAACCTCTACTGATTTAATTGAATTGATTATGCTAGATTTTGATGTTGTTATGGTATCGACCTCTCCACTAGGAGCCTAGTTCTGTAAGTTGGTAAGCTCCACCTTTTCCTGGAGCTTTCACAGGATGCTACTTTTGTTGAACTATTGGATATAGTCAAGGCCCTATCTCGATAGTATTAGTGGTTATCTTAGAGGCGATTGTGGACATGTTATTTTGGGTTGGTTCTTTGGTGCCTTTTAGTCTCCAGTCATAGGAGTGGTATGTATATATAGTGTATGTCTGTACCTCATTTTTGCAGCCTTGTCGGCTAGCTAGTACTTTATCATTTTGGTTTACCTATCTTACTGTATATGATTTGCTCTCAACCAGGTCATGATCTAAATGGTCCCGTCTTAGCTTTTTCAAATGTTATGCTGCTCGATTTTCTTCTAAGCCCTAGCATAATTAACTAGCATGTTTAGTAGCTTACTCAGCCAATAACAGTATCGAGTGCTAGTCGCGCCTCCCCTCATTTTGGGGCATGACAAACATGATATCAGAGCAGGTCGTGTCCCAGGAGTTCATAATGCCATGTCTAGTAGAGTCTTACTTATGGGTGTGTTGTGCACCACACTTATAATCAGGAGGCTATGAGGCATTTAGGGATGGTTACCTGTCCTTCACTTAATAGATTGTGCTATAGAGCAAAGTTAAAGGAACATATGTAATCTTAATCGTGCTTTGTGGTTTGTGCTATTTGTCAGTCTATCTACATTCCGGAGATGGCATAATGTGAGGTAGGTATGGATCCAAGAGAAGGTACCAGTTGTTCTTTCCCGAGTCAGGCAGATATGCTCCCTATTGAGGCACATAGAGAGCCTCCATTATCCATAGTACCAGATTCACCAGCACCTGTTGAGGGCCAAGGAAGTCCAATACCCCTAACCCTACTAGCACCTATTGAGGGCCAAGGAAGTCTAGTACCCCCAACCCTACCAGAGATTGGGGAGCAGGGTATGAGAGAGGCTGTTCAGCTACTGACTAGGATGGTTTCTATTCATGAGAGATAGCTAGAGGTAGGAGTATATGCTAGAAGGTATCATATAGAAAGCTCAAAGGAACGAGAGTTTCTCCACTTGGCCCCTCCAGTATTTACAGTGTCCAGCCCTACTGAGGATCCACAGGACTTTATAGACCATATATAGAGAATATTGAGGGTGATGCATGCCTCTGTCACTGAGGCAATAGAGTTGGCTTCTTTTTGACTACTTTATGTCGCCATCTTGTGGTACGAGGCATGGGAGAGATCTAGAGGGCCTGATGCTCCGCCAGCAGAGTGGGAGGACTACTCTGAGGCATTTTTAGTCCATTACTTGCCATGGGAGGTTCAAGAGGTTCGTCTTGACCATTTTATCAGTTTGAGGTTGGGGGATATAAGTGTAAGGGAGTATAACCTTACATTTAATTCTTTGGCTAGATATACACCAGAATTGTACATACCTTGAGTGCCAGAGTTCATCATTATGTGGATGGTTTGGGGGATTATTTGATCAGAGATTGCAGGATAGCTTCTTTACAGGATGGAGTAGTATTTCCCCTTATACAGGCATCTGCTCAGACTACAGAGGACCTTTCTGGTCGGATTCTAGATACTCGTAGTGATAGGGAGAAAAAAAATAAGGCTCATATGATGGCATCTTATAGGGAGTCACGGGGTGATGTTAGGCCTCCTTTTCATCGATATCCACCTCCACTTGTTGGTAGTTCTCTGCCACAGATGCAGGGCTAGCAATTTGATCATTATATTCAGTTAAGGCTAGAGCAGAGTCCACGCCAGCCTGTGAGTCATCGACAGGAACACTCTGTGCAAATGAGACAACCTACTCCTCCTTGTGCACAATGCGGTAAGATTCATAGTGGGCAGTGCAGAAAGGGTTCAGGTGCATGTTATCATTATGGACAGATAGGACATTATATTAGCCAGTGTTTGAGGTTAGGTAGAGTTACAACAGCTCAGCCTTTAGGATCCACTGTAGCGTTTTCATCCTCAGTACATGCTGCCCGACCAGATCTATAGCCTACTCAAGGCCATGGTAGGGGGAGAAGTAAAGGAGATAGTTCAGGTTCTATTGGTGGCCAGAATCGCTTTCATGCACTCCCAGGCCGACAGGATTCATAGATATCTCCAGATGTGATCACAGGTATATTGATGATACATTCTTATGTTGTTTATGCACTAATAGATCCTGGCTCTACATTTTCATATATTAGTCCATTCATTGCTGGTAAGCTTGATATGAGACCTGAATTATTGCCAGGGTTAGTTAAGGTATCTAAGCCAGTTGGTGACTCAATTATAGCTAGTCATGTCTATCGAGGTTGTACAGTGTTAATTAATGAACGCCCAACCTCTACTGATTTAATTGAATTGATTATGCTAGATTTTGATGTTGTTATGGTTATGGATTGGTTTGCAGCTTGTTATGCTAATATTGATTGTCGAGCAAAGCTAGTCTACTTCTATTTTCCAGGTGAGTCAGTCCTTGAATGGAAAGGTAATGTTACCTCGTCTAAGGGTAAGTTTATTTCATACCTTAGGGCTAGAAAGCTGATAGCTAAAGGGTGTATATACCATCTAGTTCATGCTAGGTATATTGATAAGGAGTTGGTAAGCCTTCAGTCAGTCCCTATTGTGAATGAATTCCCGATGGTATTCCCTGATGAGCTTCCAGGGATTCCCCCTGAAAGGGAAGTTGATTTTGCTATACATTTGCTTTCCGATACGCAGCCTATATCCATTCTCCCCTATAGAATGGCTCTTGCAGAGCTAAGATAATTGAAGGAACAACTTAAGGACTTACTTGATAAGGTTTCATTAGGCCAGGTACATCTCCATAGGGTGCTCTAATGCTTTTTTTGTTGGAAAGAAAGATGGCTCCTTACGGATGTGTATTGATTACAGACAGCTAAATAAAGTCACTATCAAGAATAAGTATCCTCTTCTGCGGATTGATGACTTGTTTGATCAGTTGCAGGGTGCTAAATGATTTTCAAAGATTGACTTGAGATCTAGGCACCACTAGTGGCGAGTCAGGCATGCTCATATTCTGAAGACAACATTTAGGACGAGGTATGGACATTTTGAGCTTCTTGTCATGTCTTTTGGGCTTACAAATGCCCCGAAAACTTTTATGGACCTGATAAATAGAGTCTTTAAACCATTCTTGGATGAATTTATGATTGTGTTTATTGATGACATCTTGATATATTCACAGGACTACTCTGAGGCATTTTTAGTCCATTACTTGCCATGGGAGGTTCAAGAGGTTCGTCTTGACCATTTTATCAGTTTGAGGTTGGGGGATATAAGTGTAAGGGAGTATAACCTTGACAACAGGTTATATGCTAAATTCTCTAAATATGAGTTTTGGTTAACTTTTGTAGATTTTCTTGGCCATGTTATTACAGGCGATGGTATCAAAGTAGATGGCCAAAAGATTGAAGGAATAATGGCCTAGCCGAGACCATTAAATCCAATTGAGGTCCATCATTTTTTAGGCTTTATAGGAGATTTGTTGAAGGATTCTCCTCTATATCTACACCAATAATGAGATTGACACATAAAGCAGTAAAATCTCAGTGGACTGATGCATATGAGCAGAGTTTTCAAGAGTTAAAGAAAAGACTTATCACCGCGCCTATCTTAGCTCTTTCTGATGGAACCAAAGGATATGTTATATATTGTGATGCCTCGAGAATCGGCCTAGGTTGTGTTCTTACGTAGCATATTAGAGTTATTGCATATGCTTCCAGACAGTTGCGAAAGCATGAATAAAACTATCCTAACCATGATCTTGAGCTCACTGCAGTTGTTTTTGCCCTAAAAATTTGGTGACATTATCTATATGGAGTTCATGTTAACGTTTTTACAGACCACCAGAGCCTCCAATATCTATTTAAATAGAAAGAGCTAAACCTATGACAAAGGAGATGGCTAGAATTACTAAAATACTATGATGTTGACATTTTATACCATCCTGGTAAAGCTAATATTGTTACTGATGCACTTAGTCGAAAGTCCATAGGAAGTCTAAGCCATATTGAAGCTGATAAGGTTGAAATGACAAAAGACCTACGCCAGCTAGATAGTTGGCAAGTGCAATTGGTAGATATAGAGGATGGAGGTGTAATTGTTTAAAATACAACCGAATCTTCTATTATTATTGAAGTAAAAGAGTGATAGTGCGAGGATCCTAGGATTGGAACACTGAGGGAGAGCATTCCACAATAGCAACATCCTTCATTTGAGGTAACTGAAAATGGATTCCTTATGTACCAGGGCCACTTGTGTGTGCTAGATATCAGAGGACTCCATGCAAAGATTCTTTCTGAGGCCTATTATTCTAGATATTCAACCCACCTTAGAGTGACAAAAATGTATCGGGACCTTTGACAAATCTATTAGTGGAATGACATGAAAAAGGATATTGCAGATATGGTAGCCCAATGTCCCAATTGCCAGCAAGTTAAAGCAGAACATTAGAGACTTGGAGGCCTAGCTCAATATATTGAGCTTCTGCTAGGGAAATGGGACATGATAAATATGGACTTCATCACTGGTTTGCCTCGTACTCCATGCAGGTATGATTCTATATGGGTAATTATTGATAGGTTGACAAAATCTGCTCATTTCTTACCAGTAAGAATGACGTATTCGACAGAGAATTATGCTAAGCTTTACATTTAAAAGATTGTTTGCCTTTATGGAGTTCCAATATCTATTATCTCTAATCGAGGGGCTCAATTTATTACACATTTTTTGAAGTCTTTTCAGAAGGGTCTGGACACTCAGATGAATCTCAACACCACTTTTCATCCACAAATTGATGGGCAAGAAGAGTGTACCATCCATGTCATTGAGGATATGTTATGTGCCTATGTGCTAGACTTTAAAAGAAGCAGGGATGACCATTTACCTCTCATTGAGTTTGCTTATAATAACAACTTCCAATCCAGTATTCAAATGGCACCTTATGAAGAATTATATGGGCGAAAATGTAGGTCACCGATCGGTTAGTTTGAGGTCGGGAAGGCAAAGTTGCTAGGTTCTAATCTAGTTCAGCAAGCGATAGACGACGTAAGACTTATTAGAGACTAATTGCAAATAACCCAGAGTCGGCAGAAGTCTTATATCGATGTTCGACGACGAGACCTAGAGTTTGATGTAGAAGATTGGGTCTTCTTGAAAGTATCACCTATGAAGGGAATCATGCGGTTTGGATAGAAAGGAAAGCTCAGTCCTAGGTATGTTGGACTGTATAAGATTATTCTAAAGATTGGCAAGGTCGCGTATGAGCTTGATTTGCCTTTAGAATTAGGAGCAGTCCATCTGATGTTTCATATATCAATGTTATGGAAGTGTATTGGAGATCCTTCGCGTATTACTCCCATTGAGGATATCCACATTGTTGAAGACTTGTCTTATGATGAGGTACCAGTAGCTATTTTAGATCGACAAGTGAGGAAGCTTCGAAATAAAGAAGTGGCCTCCGTGAAAGTATTATGGTGGAAAAATAATATTGAGGAAATAACTTGTGAAGCAGAAGAGAAAATGATGAAGAAATACCCTCACCTATTTACAAATTAAGGTGAGTCATATTTTAAAAGTTGCCAGTCATCTATCTACAGTAACTTAAATTTGAAACGAGTTGTAAGTATAATTTACATGGGTTGTCACGAGATAGCCATACAAAGCTTAGTAGTTTGAATTTTAGAAAGTTGATTTATGGAATTGGAGACATAAAAGGAATATCTTCAGAAATCACATTTTGAGATATAGTAGTGTAACTAAGATGTTGTATCGATACATTCGCGGATGAATGTTCTTAAGGGGGGGCGGAGACTGTGAGACCCCATGTTTCTCTTCTTCCATATATATAGGGTGGCATGTTATATATTACATATGCAATTTTGGATAGAACCAAAGGATAATAATGCTGCTAATAAGTGGTAACCTTAAGGACTTAAAGTTTTAATTCAAAGGAATCCCCTTATTGCACATTTAGGATGAAAGAAATGACCCGAGTGACACCTTACCCTTTTTTAGAAGGTTTAAATTAAGTTTTACTTTTTGGATGGGACTAAAAGTGTGTAACTTTCTAATAATTGAATTTCAAAGATTATTTTAATAGTATAAAGGTCATTTAATAATCTTTAGAATCAAGAAAGTTGCAAGATAAAGGTTGGCCAAAGTTACTGTAAGTTTCTTTAAGAAATCCTTCTTAAATTTGGGTCAAATGTATCAGGCCATATATTCCAAAATATAAGGAGTTAAAAGGTCTATAACCTATCAAGTTAAAGATCTATGAGTCTAGTTTGTAATGCACAAAATCGTACATCAAACCAGACCATATCTCCCAAAATTTAAGTAGTTAGAAGAGCCATGAACTATCAAATCGAAGATCTATGAGTCTAATTTGCAATGCAAAAAATTCCGTATCAATCCGACCTCAAAATAAAAAGTTTTTACCATTTTATTGGGATTGCTTGAGTAGGAAATCGGTTCATGGGGCGGGTCGGGTCAACCCATCTAAAGGTCGGCTAATTTGAGCTTTTTAAAGCTCCAATTAACTCCATTTCGTCCCAAACAGATAATAAAATGTAGACAAAGTTCTATCAAGGTTCCAACTTATTTAGGTGAGTTTTCATTTTTTACCGCTAAATTTTATCCCCGTTCCTTGAAATACATGCCTGACGCTGGTTGTTGTTGATTTGCAGCTAGTGTGGTTAGGTAATAATTTTTGGGATCCTTTGTGGACATTTTTACAAAGTTCTACGGACGTTTCCTCGTGTAAATACTATTTGGCGAGTCTGGTCATTAATGCTTAATTCTGGACTATTTATAAATGTATTTAAGTTTCATGTATATAGTGTATGTGAAGCTTAGGATGTAAGGAACAACTCTCGTGAAGATACTTTGGGTCATTTGATGTCCGCTGGAAAGGTATGGTCATTGGATGTCCGTTGGAAAGGTATGTTAAGGCTAAGTTACGTCCCTCCTTTTAGCACGAAATCCGAGAAGTTTCCCAAAATGTCAAATGCGATATCTTACTATTCTATTATTAGAAAGACCTTCTGAAGTTACGTCCCTCCTTTTAGCACGAAATCCGAGAAGTTTCCCAAAATGTCAAATGCGATATCTTACTATTCTATTATTAGAAAGACCTTCTGTGGAAGGCACTAAGATTGCAGTTGAGTTATTTTCATGATGATATTAGGTTAACATTCTGGTTAGTTGCTTAAACTGGATATTCAATATCTGTATATCATTTTGTCAATTTTTTGACTACCTACCCATACGTTCGAGGTGTTTTTATTCTTGGTGTATTTCCATTAAAATAATGTAGATTATGAAGGGAATGTAGTAGTCATAATCAATTCTTCTTCTAAACTGAAAACATAATTGAAGCACTTAACAAGTAACACGTTGATTTACAATAATCTCTAGCGTAATGCTTCTATTTAAATTACTAAGGCACTTGATTCTGTTTAGATACTTTCTTTTACTAATTGATATGGTACCAAGTATAAGCATTATGTAGAGCATCTTTATGAACATTTTCAAAGTTAAGGCCTCATTCTATATGTTAAGTTAAGTTGTCAAACTTATTCTAAAGCCATGTCAATTTCCACGAGTCATGTGTACATACTATGACAATGAATATGTTGTTATGAGGATAAGTGTACCAATGATTCAAGATTGGTTAAATTTATGCTATGGCCCACAATGTGCATTCAATATTTATATCATACATGACACGTTATGCATAGACTCCGAACTATAATTAGAGGTATGGGGCTTATTTGCCCAAATGATTATATATATATATATATGTATGTATATGGTACAGATGGCCACATGTTGGCAAATATGATGTTGGTTCAGTACCGGAAAGGACCATCGTTAGTAGTATTTGGTTGGGTATGTCATGCATTTGCATCTATATATATGTATTCATGATATGTGATACTCGAGTATACCATGCATATTTGATCTCTAGGGGGTTGATTGTTGGTCTATTAAGGTTACTTGAGTTTTTGTTATAGGTGGTATTTCTATTACCTTTCTTACTACTGTTATCTTTGGTTTTACTTTTTGGCTTATATACCAGTACATGTTTATTCGTGCTGACGTCCTATTGCTTAGGGATACTGTATTTTATTTCGTGCGTGTAGGTTTAGGTAGGGACTTTGATCGACCCCTCCACTAGGAGCCCAGTTCAGTTGTAAGTTGGTAAGCTCCACCTTTTCTTGGAGCTTTCATATGATGCTTACTTTTTGTTGTATAGTTGGGTATAGTCTGGGCCCTGTCCTGGAAGTATTAGTGGTTTTCTTAGAGGCTATTGTGGACATGTAATTTTGGGTTGGTTCTTTGGTGCCTTTCAGTCTCCAGTGATAGGAGTGACATGTATATATAGTATGGGTCTGTACCTCTTTTTTACAGCCTTGTCGGCTAGCTAGTACTTTATCAGTTTGGTTTATCTATCTTGCTCTACATGATTTGCTATCAAACATGTCATGACCTAAATGGTCCAGGCTTATCTTTTTCAAATGTTAAGCTGCCCGATTTTCTTCTGAGCCCTAGCATAATTAACTAGCATATTTAGTGGCTTACTCAGCCAATAATGGTATCGAGTGCTAGTTGTGCCTCCCCTCTTTTTGGGCATGACTGTTCCCTTGTATTTTATTTTTGTTTTGTTTCTTTGTAGGGTATACTTGTTGTGTATGCCCAACACTGGGAGTCAAGGCAATCCCTTAACTCAACTTGATCCAGAGATCCAAACAATTACAAGAATAATATCCCAAGAAAATGCTAAAATCACAGGTAATACAACCTTGAATCGGAATGACAACCCACTTCCTTTGGAGAGTATTCCATAACCTAGGGATTTCAATGACAATACTTACCGGTGGAACTAATATAGATTGAACCTTATGGCTATGGATGTGATCGGTGCTATTATGTTGCCACCACTACTGGCTGACACAAAGTTCATTGTTTCTAGTGGGTTACTTCAAATGCTACAAAACCATGGATTATTTTCGAGCCTATCATCAGAGGATCCACATAGCAACTTGCACAATGTGGCATTTGTTTATAAGAGAGTGATAGGGGACACAAAATCTATCTTTGGATGCTGTGGACTTCGTGTTTCCCATTATCTCTTACAGCCAATGCTGCGTTATGGCTATCTGAACTCCTATAGAGTTCAATCACTAGTTGGTAAGATTTGTAAAATGCCTTTTTGGAAAGGTACTTCCTTATATCGAAGAAGCTCAAGTTAAAGGATCAGATCAACAACTTTGAGCAACTTCCTGGTGATTTGATTAGCACTATATAGGGTTGGTTTACTAAGTGCTTGAAGAGCATCCCTAACCATAAAATAGTTGATGATGCCTTGGTAGAGATCTTTTACCATGCCATTAGTGAGAATAACCAAGCTTGTGCCGATACTATTATGGGGGGCATGTTTCTAGATCAACCATTTGCAAGGATTGTTGAGTGTATGGAACAAGTGGTCAAGACTAATCATGGATGGGGACAATGGGATAGAGCTTTTATGAGGAGTTTATGTACTATTAATGTTCGTTCAGAGAAAGTTAAGATCAATGAGGAGATTATGCAACAACCTGCTCAACTCCACACAAGCTAAGGATGTGGTGATAAAGAAGAATTAGGAAAGAGTAAATGCGGTAGTTCATTAACCTCCATGTGCACCCGTGTACGATGAGCTTTATTATGAAGAGGATGCTTGTTTTTTGAATGATTGAACCGGGGGTTTCCATACCAATGCATAAGGGTCCAATCAGGACTATTAGCGCCAAGGTCAAGGAAACCAAGGTCAAAACTATGCTAGAGATGGAGCTTATAGAGGCAACCGAGGTGGTTATTTTGAGAGGAATAAGGGTTTTGAAGCAGATTAGGGCAGAAGAAATGATTTCAAAAATTGTCCATATGTGCCACCACATAATCAAGATGCTGATGCAAGCAATTCTAGAATTGAGGAGATTTTCGATCATTTGTTGAAGAAGGCTGAGACACAAGATGAAACTCTAAGGGGCATGAAATCTTATATTTCAAGCATTAATCAAAAGATAGAGTCTCATTTGTGGCTATTAAATAGCTTGATCAACAATTTGGTCAAGTGTCAGCTCAATTCAATCAACTTCAAAAGGGTACATTACCTAGCAACATAGTTCAAAATCCGAAGAATGAAGGGCAATGTATGGCGGTTACTACTACAGGTGGTAAGAATATCATTGATCCTCCTGTGCCAGTTGAGGCAGAAGATGTTTGTGAGAAGATAATTGCAGGTAAAGATGTGATTGAAGGAGATGATTGTGTCAAAGATGGGGTGAGTGAGGTAGCTAAAGAGCCACATAAGTTGTTTTAGATCATCAATAACTTGAGAATCATGATTGTGTCAAAGATGGGGTGAGTGAGGTAGCTAAAGAGCCACATAAGTTGTAATAGATCATCAATAACTTGAGAATCCTTGTCAAGACATTTTATCAACCACTTGCTCAGTTCATAGTGCTAGTTCAAAATCATGTAATTCAAGAGTGAAATAATATGAGCAAACTCAATGTAAATTAACCCACCAACATATAGTAAAACCCTCATGCAAGATACCTTGAAATCCTTCATTAAATCTCATAATAGATCATAGTTTCATAGTTCAAAACATGCATAGTCTCAAACTTGAGTTTTCTTGAGATGAGCTTAAAGAGAACTTAGAACTTGAAGAGAAATCTTGAGTTCTAATGTTAGGCTTGAAATCCTTGAAATTAGATTGGGATATTTAGTTAAGTCTTGGAGAGGTTTTTGAGAGGGTCTTGAGTGATATAGAGTTGAAATAATGGCTAAGTATAGGTGTTTTCACGCATAAAAGGGCATGGGGCTATGACCCTAATGTCCTTGGCTGAAACAGGGAAAATAATGAAGAACTAACACTGGTCCATGATGGGTTCGCGTCGTGGAGCCATCGCGTACAAATACTATTTTCAAAAAATTTATGAAAATTATTTTTCGCTATGAGTCCTCTAAAACACGGTTTATACCCATTTTCCACTCAATTTTCCCCTTGATCAAGAATATGAAGTCAGATTTTTGATATCATGCATGGATTTTGAGATATATGGAAATTACGATTATGGCCATTTCCGAAGCACACTTTAGGGCGTTTCAGTATCTCCCCCTGGGAACATTCATCTCCAAATGTCAAAGAAATGTGCATAAGAGAAGTAATCATAAAGATTTCAGCCCGACATGAATGCATCAAAGGTATTTCAACATCATTTTCAAAAATGCTAACATGAATATCAAAAATCACCATAAACTTGTCACCATGAACATGAGTGCATCCGAAAAGACATAAGGGCTGAAACTTAAGACTTGAAATCATATAAGGGAGATAAATTAGTACCTTCGGATTGAGTAGAGTGGAAGAGAAATGGGTATCACTTTCTCATATCCACCTCGGCTACCCATGTGGCACTTTCAACTTGTTGGTTCCTCTAAAGGACCTTGACGGAAGCTACATCGTTGTTTCTTAACCTCTTCACTTGTCTATCCAAAATATCCATTAAGACCTCCTCATAAGTCAAATTATCTTCTACAACACCCATAACATCCAATGTCACTATAGCACTTGGATCACTCACACACTTTCTCAACATGGACACATGGAAGATCGGATGAACCAATTCATCTCCATGTGCAACCTCAACTCATATGAAACCTTACCCACTCTCCTCAAAACTCTATAAGGACCCACAAACTTTGGGCTTAATTTCTCCTGTTTGCCAAACCAAACCACACCCTTCATGGGTGAGACTTTCAAGTAGACCCAGTCACCAACCTTAAACTCAAGATCTCTTCTCCTCACATCGGAGTAGGACTTTCGTCTACTTTGGGATGTTTTCAATCTCTCCGTTATCAACCTCACCTTCTCCAAGGTTTACATGACCAAATTTGGACCTAGCAAAGCCATTTCTCCCACTTCAAACCACCCAACCGAAAATCTACAATGTCTACCACAAAGTGCTTCAAAAGGAGCCATACCAATGCTTGAGTGGTAGCTATTATTGTAAGCAAACTCAATGCGTGGAATATATTCATCCCAACTACCCTTAAACTCGAAAACACAAGATCTAAGCATATCCTTAAGAGTTTGGATAGTCTCTTTGGCTTGGCCATCCATTTGAGGATGAAAAGTCGTGCTAAGCTTAACCTTGGTACCAAGACCTCTTTGGAAGGACCTCCAAAAATGAGAAGTGAATTGAAAAGTCGTGCTAAGCTTAACCTTGGTACCAAGACCTCTTTGGAAGGACCTCCAAAAATGAGAAGTGAATTGAGCATCACGGTGCAAAATGATAGACAAGGGCACCACATGCAATCTAACCACCTCATGTGTATATAATTTTGCATAATGTTTGGCACTATAAGTGGTTTTGACCGGTAAGAAGTAAGCCGACTTTGTCATTCTATCCACAACAACCCAAATAGAGTCAAAATATTTCCTATTCTTAGGTAACCTAACCATGAAATCCATGTTGATCTCTTCCCACTTCTAAGTAGGAATCCTTATATCTTAGGCTAGGCCACCTGGCCATTGATGTTTGTCTTTTACTTTTTGGAAATTGTAACATCCGAATATGAACTTGGCAATGTCCCTCTTCATACCACCCCACCAATACCCCTCCCTCAAGTCTGTATACATCTTTGTAGTACCGGGTTGAATGGAATAGGATGAATTACGGGCCTCTCTCAATATCAATTCTTTCAAGTCATCCATATTTGGCACACACAATCTACCTTGTACCTAAGGGCACCATCTCCCGCTTGGGAGAAAACCTCCACTTTACCATCTCCCACCAAGTCCTTCAACTCTAGCAAGGTGGGGTCAAGATATATTTTTTGCCTTTACCTCCTCAATCAAGGAAGATTTAGAACTATCAAAAACCACTATCCCATTATTGTCAACTTCATCCAACCTAACCCCCAATCCAGCCAACTGGTGAACTTCTCTAGCCACCTCTTTGACACCATTATCAACGTCAGCTAGACTACCCATAGAAATCCTGCTTAGAGAATCAGCCACAACATTAGCTTTGCCGGGGGATACTGTACACTCATATCATAATCTGTAAGGAGCTCTGACCACTTTCATTGTCTCAAGTTAAGAGCTTTTTGGGTGAACACATATTGGAGACTCTTGTGGTCGGTAAACACATCAACATGAACCCCATACAAGTAGTGACACTAAATTTTCAAAGCAAATACCACGGCCGCCAATTCAAGATTATGGGTGGGATAATTCTTCTTGTGTACCTTAAATTATTTAGAGGCATACGCTATCACCTTACCATTTTGCAACAAAACACACCCCAAACTAATTCTTGAGGCATCTTAATATACAAAAATCCTTCCAACCCTTCTAGTAAAGATAAGATAGGAGCAGAGACAAGCTTATCTTTCGATGTTTGGAAACTCTTCTCACATTCATTGGTCTACATGACTTTTGCCTTCTTTTTTGTCAACTTTGTCATAAGGGAAGCAATAGAAGAGAACATATTTACAAACCTCCAATAATTACCCGTAAAACCCAAGAAACTTCTAATGTTCGATGGGGTGAAATTTCTAGGCCAATTTCTAATCACCTCCGTCTTCTTAGGATCCACCTTAATGCCATTCCCCGACACCGCATGCCCTAGAAAGGAAACCTCTTTCAAACAAAACTCACATTTTTCATATTTAGCATATAACCTCTCCTCTCTCAAGATTCGCAATACCACCCTCAAATGATTCACATGCTCCTCCTCACGACCCACAAACTTTGGGCTTAATTTCTCCTGTTTGCCAAACCAAACCACACCCTTCATGGGTGAGACTTTCAAGTAGACCCAGTCACCAACCTTAAACTTACACTATGGGAATAAATCAAGATATCATCAATGAAAACCACCATAAATAAGTCAAGGTAGGGTTTAAAGACCCTATTCATGAGATCCATAAATAGAGTCGGTGCATTATACAACCCAAAAAACATAACCACAAACTTAAAGTGCCAATTCCTAGTCTGGAAAGCTATCTTGGGAATGTTATATGCTCAACCGCTATCCAGTGTTCTCGCACAGGGTTAGATTGAAATCTACTAACCATACCTACAGCAAAACAGATGTCTGGTCTAGTGCACAACATAAGATACATGAGGCTTCCTACAGCTGATGCATAAGGAACTACCTTCATGCTTTCTATTTCGTCATCTATCTTAGGACATTGATCCTTAGATAAAGAAATTTCATGTCAAAATGGAAGAAATCCTTTCTTGGACTCATGCATGTTGAATCAAGTGAGAATTGTATCAATATAAAGAGCTTGAGATAGGCCTAACATTCTTTTCTTGTGATCAAGTAGAACCTTGATCCCAAGAATATGAATAGCTTTTCCCAAATCTTTCATATCAAAATTAGTAGACAACCATACCTTAACTGAATTCATCATGCTCACATTGTTACCTCTGAGTAAGATGTCATCTACATATAATACCAGAAACACCACTTTGTCCCCATTCCACTTTTTATACACACAAGACTCATCAAGACATTGCTCAAAATCAAAAGTCTTGACCGCATTGTCAAAATAAGTATTCCATGCCTTGGAAGCTTGTTTTAATCCATAAATAGACCTTATAAGCTTGTACAACATGTGTTCTTTTACTTTTTCTATGAAACCATTCGGTTGTTGCATAAAGATACTCTAATCAAGTCTTTCATTAAGGAAAGCAGTCTTGACATCCTTCTACCAAATCGCATAATTATAATGAGCAACAATAGATAAGAGAACTCTAATAGACTTAAGCATGACTACTGGCAAAAAAGTTTCCTCATAATCGATCCCTTCTTTCTGAGTAAACCCTTTTGCAACAAGTCTAGCTTTGTAAGTTTCTACTTTTCCATCCACTCCTCTCTTCTTCTTATAGATCCACTTGGATCCAATAGGTTTGACTCCATCTGCAGGTGCTTCTACAAGATCCAAGATATTATTGGAGTACATTGACTCTATTTCTGATTTGATAGCAATGATCCATTTTTCTGTATCTTTATCTTGTAGTGCTTTGTCATAATTCAAGGGTTCCATATTTAACTCTTCAGGGATTCTGTCAAAATACTCTCCCAAGAGTGCATATCAAAGTGGTTTTCTTATCACTGTACCACTACAACTAGCCATTACATGAGAAAGTTGTATTATTCTAATCCTGTGGTTGAACCACATCATTTGCAGGATCTTGAGTCTCTATGTTATCCTCAGCACCTTGCGGTGTGGAGATATCAACAACTTCTTTCTCTAATGCAATCTTCTTAGTGCTACTCCCATTGCCCTATTGTAATGGATTTTTTGGAATTTGCACTAGTGGAATTATATGTCTATTAACATCACTCCCACTAATAGAATGTAATGGTATGTTAAATCTAACATCTGGGGTTTGAATTTGTCTTTCATTATATTCAGTAGATTGATTTGTTATCTCTTTGCTTAATTCCTCCAAAACTAATTTACTTCTGGGAATATGGTTTGTTAGAAAATCCCTTTCAAGAAACTTAGCATTGGTACTTACTATAACTTTCTTTTCTTTAGGATTATAAAACAGACCACCTTTCGTTCTTATAGGGTACCCAATAAAAACATATACTTCTGTTCTAGGTTATAATTTTTCTGTCATCCCTTTTTGCATATGTGCTGGATATCCCCAAATTTGAATGTGTTTCAAACTAGGTTTACGCCCTGTCCTCAAGCGTTTGGATAGTTTTTTCGGCTTGGCCATCCGTTTGAGGGTGGAAGGTCGTACTAAGCTTTTACCTTGGTTCGAAGACCTCTTTGGAAGGACCTCCAAAAGTGTGAAGCAAATTGTGCACCATGATCCGATATGATACTAAAAAAAACCCCATGCAACTTCACTAAGTCATGAATGTACAACCTAGCATAATTTTCAGGCTTGTATGTTGTGTTAATCGGTAGAAAGTAAGCCGATTTTGTCATCCTATCAACCTCAACCCATATGGAATCAAAACCTTTTCTAGTCTTGGGCAGCCCAACCACAAAATCCATATTAATCTCTTCCCACTTCCATGTAGGAATCTCTATATCTTGGGTTAGGCCACTCGACCATTCATGTTCAGCTTTTACTTATTGGCAACTATGGCAACCAGAAACAAATTTGGCAATGTCCCTCTTCATGCTTCCCTACCAATAACCTTTCTCAAATCCCTATACATCTTAGTAGACCCGGGCTGAATAGAATAAGAAGAACCGTAGCCTCATCAAGAATCTTTTCCTTTAAGCTATCAACACAAGGCACATACTACCTACCTTGGTACCTAAGGGCACCATCTCTCCTTTGGGAGAAAACCTCCACCTTACAAACTTTTACCAATGCCTTCAATTCCAATAAGGAGGGGGTCAAGATCTTGCTTAGCTTTCACCTGCTCAACCAATAAAGATTTAGAACCATTAACAACAAAAACACCACCATTATCAATCTCTTCTAACCTAACCCCCAACTTAGACAACTGATGGACCTCCTTGGCCACCTCTATGCCACTATCATTAATATGAGCTAAGCTACCCATAGACACCCTATCAAAGCATCCGCCACCATATTAGCCTTACCAGGATGATAATGCACATTCATATCATAATCCTTAAGAAGTTCCAACTACCTTGTTTGCCTCAAGTTTAGGTCCTTTTGGGTGAAGGCATATTGGAGACTCTTATGAT
>DF360676.1:33047-50394 GCA_000787875.1 Solanum virginianum | reverse complement strand
AAGAGTTTATAAAAGTTAGGTGGTTTTAGGTTATATATACATGCTAGGATCAATTCCTGAGTATTTAAAGTATATTAGATGTGATTTAGAGTCATAAGGGATCTTTTAGATCAAGCCAAGTCCTAGAATTTCTACCTATTAAGTTTTTGTATGAGTTGCTAGAAGGGACAACTTCAAATGCCCATATCTTCTAAAGTATTATAAGTTACATGACACATAATTTATCAAATTAAATATTTTTGAATTATCTTTCCAACACATTCAATTTTTCCTCAACCAGAATTTGGAGTAAAACGTTACGATCATTTTGCTAGAGACATGTAGAGTTGTTCGAAGTCCGCACAACTTCGCATTACGGACTAGATGCAGGCTCTTCTAGACAAGTTAACGATGTATTTTTATTATTTTATGAGGGTATTTTAATCCTATAACCTTTGAGGGTTTGTTTTAGTGTCCAAAAACGCATAGAAGTTAGTTTTTAATAAATAAAATCCTCTACTTCACTCCTAAACTTAAATGCTTACGAATTATCAGGACAATCATCAAGTTAGGGTTATCTTTCAAGATTCATTATCAAGGTAAGTTATTCTCCATAAATTTCAAGCTTGTCAACCCAAATATCTCCATCTATTCATGAATCTCTAAGAAAATCTTAAATCATAACCTAGGGTTTTAAGAAAACAAACTCAAGAATTCCAAGAAAGGATTTCTTGATTCTTCTGCAAGAAATAGGGTTCTTCATCAAGAACTCTAAAGATTTTAAGTCATGAATTTAAGAATTAAACAGAAGTCCTTCAACTAATATTTTTTTGAGTTCTTCCACTCTAAGGGAACTACAAAGAGAATTTCTTTATTCAAGAACAAGCATCAAGGTTCTAAGATCAAAGATTTTCTCTAAGAAGGCTAGTAATTCGATTGAAATATCAACTTTTCAGGTATGCAAGGCTATTCATAGCATTGGACTGAGTTCATCCATGTACTCCACATGTTAATTCTCCATAATTAAGTTCAAGTAGAGTTTTTCCCTAATTCTTAAATTCTAAACAAGTTAATTTCTCTTCTACTAAGTTAGATATATTTGTGCGATGAGATTATTATTATTTTTATATCTTACATTGTTGGAATTGTTGTTCATGGATACTTTCCCATGAACCTTAATGAAGTTGATGATCATGGATTTTCTATATATTCTTTAATATTGAGATTGATGATTTTTCATGCACTAAACAAGTATTTTGAATAAAGGTCTTGCATGTTTTAGTAAAGATGATGACTTTTTCTTGCATGGATGAAAGCGTAATTTAAAATAATATTAAATATGCATTTTATTTAGTCCAAAGATGTCACGACCCAAGCCTTGGGCCTAGATGTGATACGGCAAATGGGGAACGTAAAGGGACCCCAAACAAGCCTCTTAGCATATCATTTACACATCCTTGATTGCAGAATCAAAATAAGATAACAACAAGTAACAAAAGAGTTTAAGGGAAGTGGGACTTGGGACTTCTATCTCATCATCAATATAAAAGAGCATAAATAAAAATAAGGGACTAACGGAAGCTTGTAATAATAACATACAAGCTCAATACATGCCATCTATATCCAACAACACCTCTTCTTTAGAGGGAGATCGGTCCCTACATGGTGATATCATGTAGGCATAAAGTATGCATTAGTACTTGAAATATACTAAGTATGTGGGATGCAATACAACAATGACATAAGCCATAATATTCAAGATGCATAATCATAATCAATAGATATAATATCAATATGACATATATGATCAATGCTTGAGTTAAAGCATGCATGTAAACAATCAATATCACGACCCAATCCTACGACCTATACATGACACGGCGAATGGGAAAATCGAAGGAACCCCAAACAACTCCCTTAGCATATCATTTACAAATCCTTTGTTGCAGAAGCAAAACATCAATAACAAGATACATAAAGAAGGGAAAAAGGGACTAAAGGAAGTCTTTGATAGCATAAAAACATAGAAGAGTCAAAGCTCATAACATAAGTATATCACTTGTTCCAACAACACCTCTAATCATAGATTGGAGGGGGGGCTAAGACACTTTCCGGGCACACCCTCATAGTATCAAGAGTTCAACATAAAGAGAAAACAAGTGACAAGAATAAGATAGCTAGTGTCCCCGAACATGAGGACTTACCAAGCTCTTCTTCTAAAAATGCCAAGTCTAGCCACATGGAGGATGATCAAGAGGTGCTTCGGTTCTTACATGGTAACATCATGTAGACATAGAGAATGCGTTAGTACATTTAAATGTACTAAGTATGTATGATGCAATGCAACAAAACTCAGGCAACTTAGTCAAAATGCATAAACATAAGCAATAGGTAAGTATAATAAAAATATTGTATCCATGATCAATGCTTGAAGTAAAACATGCCTATAAAACATATAACTTGAGAATATATATTACATGTGTAGGCAGAGATCATACTCATAGACCAAATAGACTATTACTTGGAATCCAAGGCGTATCACCCGTTGGAAGGTGATTGAGGTATCTACCCTTCAACATGGTAGATGGGCGTGTCACCTCCCATCATCATGGTCAAGGTATATACCCCTCAACATGGTAGATGGGCGTGTCACCTCCCATCATCATGGTCAAGGTATATACCCCTCAGCATGGTAGATAGGAATAAAACCCCCATCATAGTGGTCAAGGTATATACCCCTCAACATGATAGATGGGCATAGCAGCCCCCATCATAGTGGTCAAGGTATATACCCCTCAACATGGTAGATGGGCATAACACCCCCCATCATAGTGGTTGAGGCATGTCACCCCCAACAAGGTGTGGTCAACTTACAACAATATATGTACTTTTCATGAGTTCAATACATACATACAATCCCTTCATCATCATAGAGTAACTTAACTTACAAACCATATCATAAACTGTCAATAACTCGAGAATTCATATCAAGACATTTTATCAAACACTTGGTGGGTGAGTAGTGGTAGTTCAAAATCATACAATTCAAGAGTCAAATCATGTGAGAAAACTCAATGTAAATCAACCCACCAATATATGGTAAAACCCTCTTGCAAGATAGCTTGAAATCCCTCATCAAACCTAAAAATAGATTATAGTTTCATAGCTCAAAATATATATAGTCACAATAGACAAACTATCTTATAATATAAGCTTAAAATTGGTAGACATGTGTTTCCAATCATTATTTCATAAAACCCCAACATAATTTGTAACCATAATTCATAATAAGTAATATACATAAATAGTACAACTTGAAAACATGCTATTTTCATAAAAGGAAGGTTGGGCACCATGGGTGAAAGAATTCAATGGTTGAAACCCACATACCTCAAATTTGGAGATTTCCTTGATGTAAATTTCGATGAAAACTTGGATCTTGAATGAAGTTCTTGAGATTCAAAATTAAGCTTGGGATACATGAATTTGGAGGAAATATATGTTTAAGTGTTAGAGAGGATTTTGAGAGGGCTTTGAGTGATATAGAGTTGAAAAATGGATAAGTATTGGTGTTTTTACGCATAGGTGCGCATAGGGCCAAGACGCTAATGCCTTAGGCCGAAATAAGAAACTAAGGAAAAAAATGTACATCTCCGCGCCCCTGGTGCATCACGCCCAGGGCGCAGATTATCTTTAGAAATCACAATTTTTGAAAAATTATTTTTTGTTACGATTGCTCTAAAATCGGGGTTATACCCATTTTCCACTCAATTTGTCCCCTTGATCACAAATATGAAGTCAAACTTTTGATATCACGGGTGGATTTTAAGATATGTAAAAATTACGATTATGGGCATTTCTGAGGCACATTTTTTAGCATTTTTGTGGCGTTTGAATATCTCCCCCTTGGGAACATTCGTCCACAAATGTCAAAGAAAGATATATAAGAGAAGTAATCATGAAGATTTCAGCCCGATATGAATGCAACAAATTCATTTAAACATCATTTTAAAAATCTCAACATGAACATCAAAATCACCTTAAGCTTGTCAACATAAACATGAATGCTAGCAAAATGACATAAGGTCTGAAATTTAAGACTTGAAATCATATGGGGGAACTTAAATTAATACCTCGCACTTGAGTATAACGGAAAAGATACGGTTAACAGTTTTGCGTATCCGCCTCGGCTTCCCATGTGGCACTTTTAACCTGTTGGTTTCTCCAAAGGACCTTGACGGAAGCTACATCCTCGTTTCTCAATCTTTTCACTTATCTATCAAAAATTTCTACCGAAATCTCCTCATAAGTCAAATTATCTTCTACCACACCCACAACCTCCAAAGGTACAATTGCACTTGGGTCACCCACATACTTTCTCAACATAGATACATGGAAGACCGGATGAACCATATTCATATCCATAGGAAATTCCAACTCATAGGCCACCTTATTGATCCTCCTTAACATTCTATAAGGACCCACAAACCTTGGGCTCAATTTACTCTTTTTGCCAAATCGGACTACACCCTTCATGGGTGAGACTTTCAAGTAAACCTAATCACCAACCTCAAACTCAAGATCTCTCCTTGTCACATCGGAATAGGACTTTTGTCTACTTTGGGCTGTTTTCAATCTCTTTCTTATCAACCACACCTTCTCCAAGGCTTCTATGACTAAATCTTGACCTAATAAAGCCATTTCCCCTACCTCAAACCATCCTCCCGGTGATCTACAACTCCTACCATAAAGAGCTTCAAAAAGAGTCATACCAATGCTTGAGCGATAGCTATTGTTTTAGGAAAATTCAAGGAGTGGAAGATGTTGATTCCAACTACCCTTAAAATCTAAAACACAAGCTCTAAGCATATCTTCAAGAGTTTGGATAGTTCTCTCGGCTTGGCCAATCGTTTGAGGGTGAAAGGTCGTGCTAAGTTTTACCTTGGTACCAAGACCTCTTTGAAAAGACCTCTAAAAGTGAGAAGTGAATTGAGTACCATGATCTGAAATGATAGACAGAGGCACCCCCTACAACCTAACCAACTCATGAATGTATAATTTAGCATAGTCTTTGGCACCATAAGTATGTTTGATCGGTAAGAAGTGAGCCAACTTTGTCATTCTATCAACCACAACCCAAATAGAATTAAAATGCTTCTTAGTCTTAGGCAACCCAACCATGAAATCCATGTTGATTTACTCCCACTTCCATGTAGGATTCTCTGTATCTTAGGCTAGGCCACCCGACCTTTGATGTTTGACTTTAACTTGTTTGCAATTGTGACATCCGGATACGAACTTGGCAATGTCTCTCTTCATACCACTCCACTAATACACATCCCTCAAATCTCTATACATCTTTATAGAACTAGGGTGAATAGAATAGGATGAATTATGAGTCTAATCTAAAATCTTCTTTCTCAAGTCATCTACACTAGGCGTACACAATCTACCTTGGTACCTAAGGGCACCATCTCCCCCTTGGGAGAAAACCTCCACTTTACCATCCCTCACCAAGGCCTTCAACTCTAGCTAGGTGGGGTCAAAATCTTGTTTTGCCTTTACCTCCTCAATCAAGGAAGACTTAGAACCATCAGCGACCACTATACCACTATTATCAACTTCCTCCAACTTAACCCCCAATCTAGCCAACAAATGGACTTTCCTAGCCACCTCCTTTCAACTATAATCAACATGAGCTAGACTACCCATAAACACCTAGAGCATCGGCTATAACATTAGTTTTGTCGTGGTGATTATGTACACTTGTGTCATAATCTTTAAGAAGCTCTAACCACCACCTTTGTCTCAACTTAAGATCTCTTTGGGTGAATACATATTGGAGGCTCTTATGATTGATAAACATATTAACATAAACCCCATACAAGTAATGACGCCAAATTTTTAAACCAAATACCATGGCGGCCAATTCAAAATCATCCATAGGATAATTCTTCTCACACACCTTAAGTTGTCTAGAGGCATATGCTATCACCTTACCACTTTGCATCAAAACACAACCCAAATTGAGGCATCACAATACACAAAAAACCCTTCCGATAGAGACAAGATAGGAATGAAGACAAGCTTATCTTTCAAAGTTTGGAAACTCTTTTCACACACATCAGTCCACACAAATTTTTCCTTCCTTTGGGCCAACTTAGTCATGGAAGAAGCAATAGAGAAGAACCCATTCACAAACCTCCAATAATAACCCACCAAACATAAGAAACTCCTAATGTCCGATGGAGTCAAAGGTCTTGGCCAATTTCTAATCACCTCCATCTTCTTAGGATCCACCTTAATGCCATCATCCGATAATTCAGTCAAGGTAGGGTTTAAAGACCCTATTCATAAGATCCATGAATATAGCCGGTGTATTAGTCAACCCAAAAGACATAACCACAAACTCAAAGCACCCATACCTAGTCCGGAAAGCCATCTTGTGAAGGTCACACTCACTCACCTTAACTTAGTGATACTCGGACCAAAGATCAATCTTAGAGAAGTGGCTAGCCCCTTGAAGTTGGTAAAAGGATCATCAATTCTTTGTAGAGGGTACTTATTCTTTCTAGTGACTCTATTAAATTACTAGTAATCAATACATATTGTAAGAGAGTCATTCTTCTTCACAAATAATACCGGTGCACTCGAAGGTGACTTACTAGGTCTTATAAAACCCTTTTCCAATAAATTACTCAATTGATCCCTCAACTCCGCCTGGACGATACGGTACGGGGAATAGAAATGGATTGAGTGTTGAGAAGGAGATCTATACCAAAATTTATTTTCCTTTCGGGAGGAACACCGGGAAGCTCACTAAGAAAGACGTCAAGGAACTCATTAATCACCAAAACCGAATCTATAGGAGGGACCTTGGACTCAACATCCCTATCCCTTACAAGATGATAGAGACAACCCTTAGAGATCACCTTTTGGGCTTTAAAACAAGAAATGAATCTACCGTTGACCACCACATCACAACTTTCCCACTCAAGGACGGGCTCACTAGGGAATTGGAATTTAACCCTACGGGTTCTACAATCAATAGAAGCATAATATACATACAACCAATCCATCCCAAGAATGACATCAAATCTACCATATCTAATTCAACAAAATCGCAAGGAATGATTTTATGCAAAATAAACATGGGATAATTTTTATAGACTCTTCTAGCAACAGTTGATGGACTAATTAGAGTAGACACTTCATAAGGCTCACACAACAATTCAGGATTAACATGTAACTTTTTGGGAATAAAAGGAGTAACAAAAGAAAGAGTGGCCCCCGGGTCTATCAATGGATACACCTCAAAATCAAAGACTTTTAACATACTAGTGACGACATCGGGCACATCATCTACCCCTTGTCTCCCTTGAAGAGCATAGAACCTATTTTACCTTAGGAGTACCCCCTAGTTGGCCTCCTCTTCCCTTAGGAACTGCATTTGCACCTTGGCCTTGTGGACAACCATCCCTACCCTTGTTTTGATTATAAGTACAATCCATCAACTTATGACCCACTTCACCACAACCATAGCAAGCATTATTATTCTTCAAATATGGGCTATTGTGGCCTCTACCACATCCATCTTGTGCATATAAGGTTACCCACCACACCACCACCACCTTGGACCCTTGGGTTGTCATTAGCAAACCTCCTATTAGGAGAATTGGAAGAGCTTGGCCTTACCACTTCTTCTTTTTCTAAGCTTCTCCCCCTGTAATTTTTTGGTATAAGTCATAAGGGGGAAAATCCATATCACCTATGACCATGGTAGTACAACACTCCTTATTCACCAAGTCAAACATACCTGACATAAATTTGTTCATCCTCGACCTGGTCTAGGCAACCAGTTGAGGCCCATACTTGAAGAGTTCATTAAACTTGAGGGCATACTCCCTCACACTCATAGACCCTTGATTTAGATTCATAAATTCCATCATTTGCGCTTCTCTAAGCTTAATGGGGAAGAATCGACTGAGAAATGCAGCTTTGAACTCTTCCCAAGGAATAACATTATTGTTCCCCTTCTCTGTCTTCCATTGGGTGAACCAGATTTTAGCCGCCCCTTTCCAACTACGTCTTTTCCTCTGAGTTAACCCCTATAATAGACAACACCTTATACATCTCATCAATGAATTCTTATGGATCCTCATCCACCTTAGACCCATGAAACTCCTGTGGGTTCATTCTAGTAATGTCTCTCACCCTTGAGGCCAGAGTAGGAGCATAAGAAGCTTGGGCCCCTTGGTTAATTTGACTAGTCATGGCATGGCCCAACATGGTAATAGCATCCTGAAACTCTTCATGGGCCACTTCTCCATCTTGAGGAGCTTTAGAAGTGGGAAGGGCTGATTGTTCCCTAGGAGTACGAGCTCTTCCTTCTCTTAGAATCAACATGATCTAAAATAGCAAAGAACATTCTTTAGAAGGAAATACTTACCTTAATCCTAATTTCGGGTGTACGAGCTCTTCTTCCTCTTGGAATAGGCATGATCTAAAATAGCAAGGAACATTCCTTAGGGGATAACTTTATCGTAACATCTATAGCACGACATAGATCAAGAAGAAGGGAAACATTTCCTAAAATGCCTCATAGCCTCTTACTCATAGTTGTTGTGCACCTCACAACCTTAAATAAGAGTCTAATTGACATGGTGTGTTGGATTTCGAGGACCATTAACAACCTAGTGCTCTGATACCAAGTTTTTCATAATCCAAGCCTAGGTCCTAAATGTGACATGATGAATAGAAAAATCGTAGGAACCCCAAACAAGCCTCCTAGCATATCAATTACACATCCTTGGTCTTGGAAGTAAAACATCAATAACAAGAGAAATAAAGAAGGGAAAAAGAGACTAAGGGAAGTCTTTGATAGCATAAAACATACAAGAGTCAAAGCTCATAGCATATGTACATCATTTGGTCCAACAACACTATTCATATATTGGAGTGGGGGCCAAGACACTTTCTGGGCTCACCCTCATAGTATCAAGAGTCCAACATAAAGAGAAAACAAGTGACAAGGGTAAGAAAGCTAATGTCCCCGAACTTGAGGACTCACCAAGCACTTCTTCCAAAAATGCAAAGTCTAGCCACATGGAGGATGATGAAGAGGTGCTCCGATTCTGACATAGCAACATCATATAGTCATGGAGTATGTGTTAGAATATTTGAATGTACTAAGTATATAGGATGCAATGCAACAAGACATAGGTAACTTAGTCAAAATGAATAAACATAAGCAATGGGTAAGTATAATGATAATATGGCATGCATGATCAATGCTTCAAGTAAAACATGCCTTTAAGACATATAACTTGAGAATATAGGTTACATGTGTAGAAAGAGACATACTCATAGACTAAGCAGACTATTACTTGGAATCCAAGGCATATCACCCCTTGGAAGGTGATTGAGGCATCTACCCCTCAATATGGTAGATGGGCATGTCACCCCCCATCATAGTTGTCAAGTTATATACCTCTTAACATGGTAGAAGGGCATAGCACTGCCACCATCAGAGTTGTCAAGGTGTATACCTCTCAACATGGTAGATGGGCATAATACCCCTCCTATCATAGTTGTCAAGGTATATACCCCTCAACATGGCAGATGGGCATAGCATCCCCCCCATCATAGTGGTCAAGGTTTATACCCCTCAACATGGTAGATGGGCATAGCCCCCCGCCATTATAGTGGTTGAGGTATATCATCCCCTCAACAAGGTATGGTCAACTTGCAATACTATAGGTACTTTTCATGAGTTCAATAGACATATATAATCTCGTCATCATCATAGAGTTAACTTAACTTGCAAACCATATCATAGACAATCAATAACCCAAGAATTCATGTCAAGACATTTTTTCAAACATTTGGCGGGTATGTAGTGCTAGTGCAAAATCATGCAATTTAAGAGTGAGATCATGTGAGAAAACTCAATGTAAATCAACCCACCAACACATAGTAAAACCCTCTTTCACGATAGCTTGAAATCCCTCATCAAAACTTATAATAGATTATTGTTTCATAACTCAAAACATGCATCGACACAATAGACAAACCATGTCATAGTATAAGCCTGAAATAGGTAGACATATGTTTCCAATTATCATTTCATAAAACCCCAACATAATTTGTAACCATAATTCATAATAAGTAATAGCCATAAATAATACAACTTAAAAACATGTTATTTTCATAAAAGGAAGGTTGGGCACCGTGGGTGAAATAACCCAATGGTTGAAACCCATATACCTCAAATTTAGGAATTTTCTTGATGTAGATATGGATGAGAAATTGGAGATTGAATGAAGTTCTTGAGATCCGGCATTAAGCTTTGGACACTTGAATTTGGAGGAAATATTTGGTGAAGTGTTAGAGAGTGTTTTGAGAGGGTCTTGAGTGATATAGAGTTGAAAAATGGCTAAGTATAGGTGTTTTTAGGCATATGTAGGCATGGGGAAAAGACTCCAAAGCCGTAGGCCAAAATAAGAAAGTATGATAACATGAACTAGATGGATTTACTAGTATAGCAAGGGTAATAATCATACATGCATAACATAACATAAAAATGTGGGAGGAGACTATAATCAACATATAATACTAAGCGAGCTACTATTTGGAATCCGGATGCATATCCCCCCACCGGAAAAGGAGTTGTCCACTTGCCAATGTAAACCATACTTGACCCCACATTGTGGGTAACTTGTCCTAGTTGGATCGACTAGTAAAGCCCATTTAGGGAAATAATATAAACCTATGGTAGCACATAGTTAAGAGACCAATACTTTATATAAAGACCCCTTAAGTCGAGCCCCCACCTTAAGCCTCAATCAGTATGAAGTCTAATCCCATGGAATACTTGAAACAATCATAAATTTAGTCATAACATGAATAACTTGTAAAGACATGATAACTTGGCATTCATAGCTTGACCCCTATATGGGCATGTGTCTTATACTAGAGAGTAAAAATAATGCATAAACTTGACCCCTTCTGGTAGACATTGCATTTCACATAAGTGTAGAGATTGTAACATGCTTGTCCCCTTCTAGTGGGCTTTAGTTTGTACATAAGGGTAAATAGATATCATGCTTGCCCTCTCACATAGACATTATCCACTCACAAGAGGGTAGAAATATAGAAAAAGGTCTCAATAAATCACTTGCAAATCATAAAAACTTGTCATGAGTTTAATACATGCTTGGGAGACCATAATTTATCATATCATGGTTATCTTGCAAATCTTGCAATAATCTTCCATCAACATAAGAATCCTTGTCATGTAAATTTAGTCAAACATGGTGGGTATGGGAACATATGCTCAAAATCATGCAATTTAAGAGTATAAGATAAGAAAGAGTAGAATTAAATCATTTTAAAGTCATGCATGATAACCTACCAACATTGTAGTAAAACCCTTAATTTATGTATCATGAAATCCATTTTAAAAGATCACAATCCTCCATAGGGTTTAAATAGTTCATATCATACATAATCTCAACATATGCAAATCAACTCTTAGAATAGGCTTTTAATAAGTATTCATGCATAATCAATCAATTCTTGATAAAATCAAACATAGCTCACATATATAATACATAATATAAAGTACCCATGAAGAATTAGATCTTGAAATCAAGAAATTTCATAAAAAGAGAGAGTTGGGCTCCATGGGTGAAAGGACCCATGGATAAAGACCCACATACCTAAACCTTGGAGTTTCATGAAAAAAAATTGGAGGAAGACTTGAGGCTTAAGTTGGGTTCTTGAAATCCAAAGCAAGTTCTTGATATTCTTGGGTTTGATGGAGAATTTGATGATAAATTAGGAGGATAGTCTGCGCCTAGGGCATGACGCAGACCCATGGCAGATAGGGAGTTTCACCAGTCTACTATCATGACCCAAGCCTAAGGCCTAGACATGACATGGCAGCTGAGATGTCTGAAGAAATCCCAAACAAGTCTCTTGATCGTAACATGAAGACATCCTTGGTTATGGAAGTAAATTAGACATAAAAAAAATCATTTGATAAAAAGGGAAATGGGACTAAGGGAAATCTTTCATAACATTGCAACATAAGAAGAGTCAAGCTTGAAAGCATAAACACATAACATCCAATATCACCTCTATATTTACAATAGAGTAGGGGCCATGACACTCCCTGGGTTCACCCTCATAATAATAAGTGTTCAACATAAAGATAGAGTCTCAAGATAGCATAAAATGAGTAGATACTATCATCGGAGTTGAGGACTCACCAAAGCTTGCTTCAAAGGATCGTACTAGCCATATGGAGGAGGAGGATCAAAATAACCTCCGGTCCCTACATGGTGATATCAGGTAGGAGTATATGTTAGTACGTTTGAATGTACTAAGTATGTGGGATGTAATGGAACAAGACATAAGCCAATATAATCAAAATACATAATCATAGGCAATGGATAAGTATAATCACAATATGACATGCATGATCAGTGCTTGAAGTAAAACATGCTTGCAAATCATTCAACTTGTATAATACGTAATACATGTGTGGGAGGAGACCTTAACCGATAGAGACCAAGTAGCTACAACTTGGAATCCAAGGCATGACACCCCCTCGATCAGGTGAACAGACATGACACTCCCCAGCTAGGTGTGGTCTACTTCCCAAGGCAAACCAAACATGATAACATGAACTAGATGGATTTACTAGTATAGCAAGGGTAATAATCATAATCCTATGGTGACATATAGTTTTGAGAATGAAGACTTTATATAAGGACCCGTTGAGTTGAGCCCCCATCTTAAGCCTTAATCAGTGCTAAGTCTAATCGCATGAACTACTTGAAATCACCATAACTCATAGAAAACACAATAACTTGACATGAGTAGCTCTTGAATCATGCTTGACCTCTAATTGTGAGCCTAACTTGAACATGAGAATAGATCATAATCATACATAAACCCTTCCTTTAACATGAATGTCACAAGAGGTAGAAATCATGAAATAGAGCTCAACTTGTAATCTTGTAAAATCATAGATAATTTCATGAATTTAATACATGCTTGAAAGACCATAATCATCTTGAAATCACTTGACTTGTAAATCATTTAAAAATTCTTGTCATGTCATTTCATCAAACACTTGGTAGGCATATGATACCTATTCAAAATCATGCAACTCAAGTGTATAATAAGATGAGTAAATAAATTCAAAATTAACCCACCAATATAGTAGTAAAACCCCTAATTGGGTATCATGAAATCTATCTCAAAAGTTCATCATAGTTTATAGCATTTATAGCTGAAATCATGCATAGTCTCATTAGACAAAGATCAACTCATAGTGTAAGCTTAAAATAGATATTCATGCATAATCAACAATACTTGATAAAACCTCAGCATGATTCATGCTCATATTTCACAAATAGAGATACCCATAAGTAATACGAATTAAAATCATGTAATTTTTCATAAAAAGGAAGATTGGACTGCATGGGTGAAAGGACCCAATGGATGAAACTAATTTACCTTAAACTTGGGTTTTCTTGAGATGAACTTGAAGGAAACTTGATGCTCGAATCAAATCCTTGAGTCCTAAAATATAGCTTGAAATTGAATTGTAATGAGATATTTGATTAAGTCTTGGAGAGGTTTTTTAGAGTGTTATAGAGTTGAAAAATAGTTAAGTATGAGAGATTTCACGTTTAATTGGGTATGGGGCTATGACCTCAATGCCCTTGGATGAAATAGAAAAACCAAGGAAAAACTTACACTGGTCCGCATCCTTAGTGCGATGTAGACCCAACGCAAGGTAGCATTTGCACTAGTTTGCGTCCCAAGAGCGTCGCAGCCTGGGCGTGGACAGATCCTGTTTCTCAAAATTAGTGAAAATTATTTTTTGCTATGGTTCTTCTAAAATCTGGTTTATACCAATTCCCTACTCAATTTTGCCTCCTGATCAATAATATGAAGTCAAATTTTTGAAATCATGCATAGATTTTGAGATATCTGGAAATTACGATTATGGGGCTTTACAAAGCATATAAGGGGTGTTTTAATATCTCCCCCTTGGAAAAATTCATCTCCAAATTTCAAAGAAACATGCATAAGAGAAGTAATCATAAATATTTCAGCCTGACATGGATGCAACAAATGCACTTAAATATCATTTTCAAAAAGTCTCAACAAAAATATCAAAAGTCACTATAAACTTGTTGCAATGGACATGAATGCATGCAAAAATATCATGAGAGTTGAATCTTAAGACTTGAAAGCATATAAGTGACTTCAATTATTACCTTCATCTTGAGAAGAGTGGAAGAGATATAGGTATCACTTTTTCATGTCTGCCTCGGCTTCCCATGTGGCACTTTGAACTTGTTGATTCCTCCAAAGGACCTAGACTGATGCTACATCTTTATTTCTCAATCTCTTCACTTGTCTATCCAAAATCTCTATTGGGAGCTCTTCATAGATCAAATTATCCTCTACAAAACCCACAACTCCTAAGGGCACTATAGCACTTAGATCACCCACACACTTTCTCAACATGGATACATGGAAGACCAAATGAACCATATTCATCTCTATAGGTGACTCCAACTCATACATAACTTCACTAACACTCCTGAAAACTCTAAAAGGACCCACAAAACTTGGGCTCAATTTCCCTTTCGTGCCAAATTGGACCATACCCTTCATGGGTGAGACCTGCAAGTAAACCCAGATACCAACCTTAAACTCAAGATCTCTTTTTCTCACATCAGAGTAGGACTTTTGTCTATTCGGGCTATTTTCAATCTCTCCCTTATCAACCTCACCTTCTCCAAGGCTTCCATAACAAAATTTAGACCTAGCAATGCGATCTCCCCCATATCAAACCACCAAACCGGGGATCTACAATGGCTACCATAAAGAGCTTCCAAAGGAGCGATACCAATGCTTGATGGTAGCTATTGTTGTAAGCATAAGTGGAACATATTCATCCCAACTACCCTTAAACTCCAAAACACAAGCCCTAAGCATATCCTCAAAAGTTTGGATAGTTCTTTCGGTTTGACTATCCATTTGAGGATGAAAAGTCGTGTAAACTTAACCTTGGTACAAAGACCTCTTTGGAAGGACCTCCAAAAGTGATAAGTGAATTGAACACCACTATTTGAAATGATAAACAAGGGCACCCCATGCAATATATCCAACTCATGTATATAAAACTTGGCATAAACTTTGGAACCATAAGTGGTTTTGACTGGTAGAAAGTGAGCCGACTTTGTCACTCTATCCACAACAAACCAAATAGAGTCGAAGTATTTTCTAGTCTTAGGTAACCCAACCACAAAATCTGTGTTGATCTCTTCCCACTTTCAAGTAGAAATTTCTATGTCTTTGGCTAGGCCACCCGGTCTTTGATGTTCGGCCTTCACTTGTAGGCAATTATGAAATCCCAATACGAATTTGGCAATATCTTTCTTCATACCACCCCATCAATACACCTCCTTCAAGTCTCTATACATCTTTGTGGATCGGGGATGAATAGAATATGATGAATTATAGTCCTCCTTCAAGATCAATTCTTTCAAGTTATTAACATTTGGCACACACAATCTATCTTGGTACCTAAGGGCACCATCTCCCCCTTGGAAGAAAACCTCCACTTTACCATCTCTCACCAAGGCCTTCAACTCTAGCAAGGCGGAGTCAAGATCTTGTTTCGCCTTTACCTCCTCAATCAAAGAAGATTTAGAACCACTAATAACTATTCCACCACCATATTCAACTTCACCCAACCTAACCCTCAATCTAGCCAACCAGTGAACTTCTCTAGCCACCTCTTTGCCACCATCTTCAATATGAGCTATATTACCCATAGGCACCTTCCTTCGAGCATCGACCATAATATTAGCCTTGTCAGAATGATAATGCACACTCATATCATAATCTTTAAGGAGCTCTAACTACCTTCTTTGTCTCAAGTTAAAATCTTTTGGATGAACAAATATTCGAGAGTGTTGTGGTTGGTAAACACATCAACATGAACCCCTGCAAGTAGTGATGCAAAATTTTCAAAGCAAACACCACGACCGCCAATTTAAGATCATGGGTGGGATTATTTTTATCATGCACCGTAAGTTGTCTACAGACATATGCTATTACCTTACCCTTTTGCATCAAAATACATCCCAAAACAATTCTCGAGGCATCATAATAAACCACAAATCCTTCCAACCTTTCCAGTAGAGCCAAGATAGGAATGGAGACAAGCTTATCCTTTGGAAACCCTTTTCACATGCATCAGTCCACATGAATTTTTCCTTCTTTTGTGTCAACATAGTCATAGGAGAAGTGGTGGAAGAAAATCCATTCATAAACCTCCGGTAGTAACCTGATAAACCCTAGAAACTCCTATCCGATGGAGTCAACAATATAGGCCAATTTCTTACCACTTCCGTCTTCTTAGAATCCACCTTAATACCAATACCCGATACCACATGCCCATAAATGCAAGCTCTTTCAACAAAAACTCATATATTTTCATATTTAGCATGCAACCTCTCGTGCCTCAAGATTTTCAACCACCCTCAAGTGATTCATATGCGTTTCCTCGCTATGGAAATAAATCAAGATATCATCAATAAAAACCACCACAAATATGTCAAGGTAGGGTGTAAAGACTCTATTCATGAGACTCATGAATATAACCGGTGCATTAGTCAATGCAAAGGACATAACCACAAACACAAAGTGCCCATACCTAGTTCGGAAAGCCGTCTTGGGAATATCACACTCCCTTACTTTCTCTTGGTGATATACGAATCAAAGATCAATCTTAGAAAAGTCACTATGTAATGAGCTGGCTCAACACTGTGAAGTATTGTTTGCTCTTGGGCCAAGTCCATCATGGATTTATCCCTTTGGGCTCACCCCAAAAGGCCCTCATAGTATATATACCAGTCCTTTACCTATATACTGAACATCTTCCCTATGTCTTTGTCGATGTGGGATATCTCATCTCAAGAAGGGTTGTTACACAGACCCCCTTTATGGACTTAGCATGCTCGCTAAGGTTTGCCCCACTTCATAGGGTTTGCCTAGACTCAACACTGAGGTTTACCCCACCTCATCGGGATTCACCTAAACTCAGTTGGACTCTAGCCCCACATCGACAAGGCTGACACAGGTGTAGCTCTAATACCATCTATAACGACTTGGCCTAACACTGTGAAGTATTGTCTACTCTTTGGCCTAGCCTATCACGAATTTGTCCCTTTGGGCTCACCTCAAAAGGTGCCTCACAGTATATAGACCAACCCTTTACTTATGAACCCAGTATCTCTCCAGTGTTTTTGCCTATGTGGAACTTCTCATCTCA
>DF360676.1:20663-33018 GCA_000787875.1 Solanum virginianum | reverse complement strand
ACCTATATGGGAGTTTTCAAGATGGGTTGTTACAAACTAGCCCCTTGAAGTTGATCAAAAAGGTCATCAGTCTTTGGTAGAGGGTACTTGTTCTTTATGGTGACTCTATTAAGTTGCCAGTAATCAATGCACATTCTAACGGAACCATTCTTTTTCTTCACAAACTACACCGGCGTACCCCAAGGTCATTTGCTAGGCCTTATGAAACCCTTTTACAATAAATCCCTCAATTGATCTTTTAAATCCTTCAATTCCATCGAGGCCATATGGTAAGAGGGAATAAAAATAGGTTGAGTATCGGGAAGGATGTCTATATCAAAGCCTATTTCCCTTTTGGGAGGGACACCGAGAAGCTCATCAGGAAAGGCATCAAGAAACTCATTGATCACTAGAACTGAGTCAATAGTAAGGACTTTAGACTCCACATACCTAACCCTAACAAGATGATAAGCTTTAGATAACAATCCCTAGGTGAAGCTCATCAGGAAAGGCATCAAGAAACTCATTGATCACTAGAACTGAGTCAATAGTAAGGACTTTAGACTCCACTTCAATTCTGTCAGGGCCATACAGTAAAGGGAAATGAAAATGGGTTGTGTATCGGAAAGGAGGTCTATACCAAAGTCTATTTCCCTTTCGGGAGAAACACAAAGAAAGATATCAAGAAACTCATTGACCACTGAAACCAACTCAATAAGAAGGACTTTAGACTCAACATACCTAACCCTAACAAGATGATAGAGGCAACCCTTAGAAATCAACTTTTGGGCTTTGAGACAAGAAATGAATCTACCCTTGACCACCACATTATGACTTTCCCACTCAAGAACAGGCTCATTAGGGAATTGGAATTTCACCCTATGGGTTCTATAATTATTGGAGGCATAATATATTTGTAACTAATCCATCCCATGAATAAAATATCAAAATCTACGATGTCTAGTTCAACAAAATCACAAGGTAAGACTTTATGGAATATGAACATGGGAAAATTTCTATAGACTCTTTTAGCAATAATGGACTCACCAATGGAGTTAGACACTTCATAAGGTTCATACAATAATTTGGGATACACATGAAGCTTTTTGGCAACAAAAGGTGGAATAAAGGAAAGAGTGGCACCCGAGTCTATCAATGCATACACTCAAAATCAAATACCTTTAACATATCGATAACAACATCAGGAACTCATCAACTTATTGCCTTACTTGGAGAGCATATAACCTATTTTGCCTTGGAGCACCTCCTCATTGGCCTCCTATTCCTCTTTGACCCCTGTTAGCACCTTGGCCTAGCTGACAATGGCCTCCACCTTTGATTTGATCATGAAAACAATCAACAACCTTGTGACCCACTTCACCACAACCGAAGCAAGCATTGAAACTCCTCAAACATGGACCCGTATGATTCTTTTCACACCTAGGGCATCTAGGATTTGTCATTCTTCTATTATCACCTTGAATCTTAGGTTAGACACCCTATAATTGGAAAATCTATAGTTAGAAACATTGGAAGACCCTTGGCCTTGGAACTTTTGGCCTTGAGGATATTGGCCACCCATAGAACCTTTGAAATCACCTTCAGATCAAACCCTTTTGGACTCACCACTCCTTCTCTTTCCAAGTTTTTCCCTTCTAGTTACTCGGCATATGTCAAGAGCTGAGACAAGTCCATATCACCTACTAGCATGGTGGTACCACACTCTTCAGTAACTAAGTCGGGCACTCCTGACACAAATTTATTCATCCTTGATCTAGGTTTGGTAACCAATTATAGAGCATACTAGGAGAGCCTATTGAACTTGAGGGCATACTCCCTCACACTCATTGTAATGACCGCCAAAAGTGCCTAAAAATGTGCCTCGGAGTGTCTAGAATTTTAAATTCCATATATCTCAAAATTCGTGTGCGATATCAAAAGTCTAACTTTAGGCACTCAGATTCTGTCATGCTCGGGGAGGGTACCCTAGATATAACAGGCACTCAGAGACTATTGCTAGTCCCCAAGCAAACCACTTCGCCCTATCACATTTATTTGTTTATGTATTCTACTAACAGCGAAAGACATAAAGGAATAAATGGGCACATCATCATCTAGTCTCAAAAATAATATTATAATAAAAGAGGCAAGTAGGAAGAACTAGCTCATAACCTTACATCAACACTCGACTCTAGTTTATGAAGCCTCTATCACTAATAGGTGGTGCCAATGACAGACCCATGGCTACCTCAATCAAAATAAATGCTAAGCAACTCTAACACTATAGCGAGAATGAAAATAGCATATGAATACTTAGGAGTAAGGGAGGCTCACCAATCCACTGGACGTCCAAAGATCCTTAACGAAATGCCGACTGATGATCTCTATCCCGTATATCTGCATCATAAAATGATGCAGCGCTAGAGTGGCATCAGTACATGGAATTTACGGTACGTAAACGAACCAAAAGTAAGCGAAACAACATAATAACATGGAACAACATTAGCTCATCAGGTACTCATTTTATCTAAGAATAAGGCATAGATACTATCACATTAACATTCGTCAAGACTCATACCATTACATCAATATCTGAATACTATCAAGAGAAAACCTATATGGGAGTTTCTCGGATCTACACCCATCACATATGAGTTGGTGATGGTATAATGTTACCGATAGCGTTGCCCCATCTAATTAATACCTTGCCGGGGTAAAGGGCGTACATTATTGGATGCAGATTAAAATTAGCATCAAGTCCTATTTTGGGACTAAGGAAGCATCCATTTCTTATAGTCCAATTCTCACATACCTTGGCCACGTAGTTATGGGTGCGAGTGGGACTAACGCTTCCCCATATGGGTACTCGATACTTCTCCCATAGACTCTACATGATCATAAACCTTAAAATTAATCATTTGTCCTCATTTAGTCTCCTTCATACTTGGACATCAATTCATAATTCATTCATTAGCTCAAGGAATTAGGAAATATTCCTTTAAGATTACGTTAAACCTCTTCGAGACTCTCAATTCATTATCATCAACCTTTAATTCATTCAATTCATGACCCAGACCATAATCAACAAATATAATTATGTGATCAAGCTTTAGATAACAATCCCTAGGTTCATTCTTAAGCTCAGTAACAAAATAATCATGTAGGGTTATATAATCATACAACTTATTCGTTTGAACCATATAAATAGGTAATTCAATTATGATATTCATCGTATTCAAGAAAATATATACAAGGCTCAATTCCTATCTTATTTCATGCATACTTTTAACGATTAACATATAAGATTTATACAATATCTCATGAAAATATTCAGTTCAATAAAACAAGTTTATGATGGTCATCAATGTATGAAAATACATGTAATAGATACAATTTTTAAGAAAATAATCAAGAAAGTATTTCAAGAAACATATATGGCGACTCATGGACTCATTTTCACTCTTAATTTCTCACATTGATTTCAAATGTAGTATCAAATTTCGCATCAGAGCTTTGGAAGACGCATTATGCGCATGATTAGATTCTAGGGGCATTTCGATAATCTCGTGAGGTGTTACATTATCTCCCCCTTGGGATCATTCATCCTCGAATGTTGAGTAAAGGTGGATATCAAGGCATGAATAGAATCAGAATTCATCTTAATACCCCTATCAGTCAATCAAACTTTTAACTCCTCATCACTATCAACAATCCTTATTCAGACTCAAGAATAGGCAACCCACTCAAGAAAAAATAATCAATTTAGTCAAGCGTAAGAACATTACCTTTAACATTTTTATCGTTCGACAGAATAACAATTAAGACTCCTTTTAGTACTCAATCAACCAATCTAGACAGTCACATGTCACTCAAAATAGAAAAATTGGTTCAGATGGAGAGTATAGATATTTTCTTAGACATATTTCATCGTCAAGAACAAATGGATAATCGAAACTCAATCAATTCAAAACATCTAAACACATTTGACAATCAGTCTTTGAAACTCAGAAAGGTAGTCATCAACTCTAATTGAGAATAAGACTATCAAGATACATAAGGCTCTGTAGATAACTCTCTAGCTTAGGACCTCATCTCAATTGTGCTCCCTTTTACGACACTATACTCCATTGACTTAAGCTTATAGCTCTTACTCAAATTTCCATCTAACCAACTCCTCCTCTTCAATTCAAGCCTGCTTCTAAGCCTCAAGGTGTTATTCACAAGATGATCATATTCCTACAAAGTTAATAGTCAACAGTCAGCTCTTAACTTCCATAGGGGCTTCCATTAAAAGATCACTAGTCCTCTTCACTACCTCAGTACTCTTCTTCAAACCCTTATTATGAAGTCTTCACTAGTCTATAATCAATACTCGCATAATAACAACCACGAATTCAAGCCTATCACTTAAACCACTTCAAATATATCTTAGAATTTTCAAGCCTACTTTGCACTTCTACCTCTACCATTCAATGAGTTCTCACTCAAAGTCATACCAATATACTCTTACCTATCTACTGTTCATCATAAGGTTTTATCTCTCTTCTTCTTCCTATCTCTATACCTACATGACATAAGTTTAACACCTATATCATAAAAGGATACACTCACTCCTCCTCATCTACCCACATTCTTAGTCTACTACTATCAGCATCACTGCTTCGACTTGGAGGAACTCATCATCTCCCCTTTTGTTGAAACCTCAAACTACTACCTCTCCATGCAAAATAAGCATGAATATCATCAGAACTCAATTACTCTGTTGCTCGAATACTCATTCTCATGAATAGACTTCAAACACAATGTCTAGAATTTAAACTTTATCTCCAACATCATTATTAGGAATGAATACTATCAAGGACTTGCATACTCAAGTACGTAGAGGCTCAAAAGAATTATCAACTCGAAGATAGAAACTCAACTCCATTATCAAAATTTAGGAGTACTATATCTCTTCCTTCACATATAACTTATCTATTATCGTCAATACTTCTATCAAGACTGGAAACCTAGATTACTCAAAGAGATTGGAATGAAAGATCATTAGCACAATATAATCGAGAAATCTTATTTGAGAGCATTCATAGATTACAATCTCTCTCATCTATCAAGACTCATTCTGAGTTCACAGAGCTATACGTACTATAAAACTCATGTCATATCTCCTTCAACATAGGACTGGGTACTCTTTGATTCATGGGGTAAGGTCAAGATTACTAAATGAATTCATCATATCTCATCCTTAAAACATAGCATGAACGGAAATCAACATGATGTGCATGGGACTAGGCTATAGGTACGACAGTCATACACCAGAAGGGAATAGAGTATCATTTCAACTGGAGGGTAAAAATCATATGAGATGGAAAAGGATTGATGTCTTATCTTGTTCAGCCTATCACTATCAAAGACTCAAGATCTGCTCTGGTTTACCACTTCATCATCTTCCCCTTAGCTCTCAAGGTCCTCTCTCTAAATTTGAAAATTAATTTCCTTAACTAGGCTATGCATATACCTCTACTTGGTCAAGGAATCACAACCCACAAGAATATCTTAAACTCTTCTGTTATGCTATAGTCGCATACATATAACTAGACACTTAGACTTTTTTCAACGATATCATTCTTAACTCCTTCCGGTCTCTAAGGAAATCTCTTTATATTTGCTATTCTTATGGCGTGGATAGCCGCCTCCCACAACACTTACAATCTAACCTCTCATTTTGCTTGCTAATGCTCAAATTCTATGCTCCCATAAACTCATTTATATAAGACTTAGACTATCGTGGAAAACTCATCATTACGTATCCATAGACCCAAATTGACTTAACTACTTGTGGTGACAAAGAGTACTTATATCAGCCTACTCTATACGACAACTCGAATATACTGTCTAGATTTTTATAGTAATCATAACTTAGACTTCACATTTCTATACACAATCATTGGTTTATATCTCAAGCCTCTTCTTATTGATTGAGTTATCCTCGTCTCACTCATCTTAACTAAGGGGCACTTGAACCCTGCCCATAGCATCACATTCCTCACAAATCAACACCTTTATTCTTGAATATACACTATGGCAAGCCTCTTAGAGCAAATCATCCAACTAAGGCTATCACTCTCATGATTCTCTCACCTCTTTAACCCTACTGTATAAAATTCAAGCTTAGGGTCTAGTACTAACATGTGCATCTATCACATACCACTCTAATGCTTACTTACAACTACTAGGTAAAAATTTAGGAAGCATAGTCCCACTAAAATCTCATAGCAAGTAATCAATCAACACATCCCTTCTTTACAACTCATGTACCACTCACCTAATCACTATACATCCTAATCTGGCTAAGCTTATAACTCTATGAATCTCATGAACTCTCACATACTATCATAAGCCTAATTTAGATCTATCACATTAAAAGCACTCTTTCCCCCTATTCAAGATCTATATTTCACCCTCAATAGTATGAATATTACAACATATCAACATATACTTCCTTCTAGTATGAACATGTTCTAAAACATCTTAACACACATACACACACAAACTCTCTCTATATATATACCTCATCATAATAATCATAGGGTACTCATCCCTTTTTCATAAAAAACTTATGGCAATCAACTCATTGTATCATTACTTACCTATTAGGTACATATCTCTAGTTACAAGCCCCAATAAACTATCACTCTCACTATCTCGTTATTTTCTTTCTATCGTCACCATTTTAGCTCTGGAATGATAGCTCTACTCAGGGTGGTATAAGGCCTCATATCTTACTCTTAGGTGGTAACATTAATCTCTTCGGAGACTAAGTTTCTCTCTCATGGGTAACATTAGGAGCAAGTTTTGAATAAGAGGGTCTGGGTACATCTAGAGCTAACTCAATTGCGTGATTCATATGAGTAAAAGGGTACTCTTTCTAGTCAATCAACTTAGCACACTAGTCAGTTTCTCTCAAGCTTAGTGCAGTGTCTCTACCATTTGGATGATTATCTCACCGGGGATCTCATTAATAAGAGTTTTGAACATTGTTTTCTCTATCAACTCATGGATGATGCATAGTCCAAAGGTTTAGAGCAGAAATAGCTCTATCGCACGATTCAGAATCTAGAAGAAGGGAAACTTTTCCTAATGTCCTATAGCCTCCTGCTTATGAAGTATGGTCGCAACAACACATACATAAACAAGATTCTACTAGACACGGCTTCATAGACTCCCTAGGAATCTTAAACTCGGGCTCTGATACATAGTTTGTCACATCCTGGGAAGGTACCCTAGACGTAACCGACACTCAGAGACTATTGCTAGTCTCTAAGTAAACTACTTGGCCTCATCACATTCATCCGTTCATACATTCTACTAACAGGGAAAGACATAAAGGAATAAATGGGCACATCATCATCTAGTCTCAAAAATAATATTATAATAAAAGAGGCTAGTAGGAAGAACTAGCTCATAACCTTACATCAACACTCGACTCAAGTCTATGAAGCCTCTATCACTAATAGGTGATGCAAATGACAGACTAATGGCTACCTCAATCAATATAAATGCTATGCAACTCTAACACTATAGCAAGAATGAAAATAGGATATGAATCCTTCGAAGTAAGGGAGGTTCACCAATATGCTAGACGTCCAAAGATCCTTAATGAAATGCCGACTGATGATCTCTATCTTGTATATCTCTGTATCATAAAATGATGCAGCGCTAGAGTGGCATCAGTACGTGGAATGTACAGTATGTAAACGGACCAAAAGTAAGTGAAACAACATAATAACATGGAACAACATTAGCTCAGCAGGTACTTAGTTTATCTAAGAATAAGGCATAGATACTATCACATTAACATCTGTCAAGGCTCATACCATTATATCAATATCTGAATACTATTAATAGGAAACCTATATGGGAGTTTCTCGGACCCACACCCATCACCTATGAGTCGGTGATGGTACAACATTACCAATGGCGTTGCCCCATCTGCCTAATAACTTGCTAGGGCAAAGGGCATACATTATAAGATCCAGATTAAAATTATCTTCAAGTCCTCTTTTAGGACTAAGGAAGCATTCATTTCTTATAATCCAATCCATACTTGCGCTCTCCACGTAGGGTGCGAGTGGGACTCATGCTTACCCATGTGGGTACTGAATACTTCTCCCATAGACTCTATATGATTATAAACCTTAAAATTCATCATTTGTCCTCATTTAGTCTCCTTCAGACTTGGACATCAATTCATAATTCATTCATTAGCTCGAGGAATTAGGAAATATTCCTTTAAGATTACATTCAACCTCTTTGAGATTCTCAATTCATTATCATCAACTCCAATTCATTAAATTTATGACCTGAACCACAACTAGCAAATACAATTATGTGATCAAGCTCTAGATAACAATCCCTAGGTTCATTCTTGAACTCATTAACAAAATAATCATGTATGGTTACATAATCATACAACTCATTTGTTTAAACCATATAAATAAGTAATTCAATTATGATATTCATTGCATTCAAGAAAATATATACAAAGCTCAATTCCTATCTTCTTTCATGGATACTTTTAAAAATTAACATATAGGATTTATACAATATCTCTTGAAAATATTTGGTTCAATAAAACAAGTTTATGATGATCATCAACATATGAAAATATATGTAATAGATACAATGTTCACGAGAATAATCAAGAAAGTATTTCATGAAACATATATGGTAACTCATGGACTCTCAACTCATCTATGACCATCTATGGGGCACATAGGAGAACAATCCTAGGCTTTCGTTTAGCCTTACATACATGGGATGAATTCCATATGAATCCTGACAAGAGTGTTTCTTGAAATCTTCAACTCCTCGCTCTTCTCTCTTCTCTTTCAACCCTAGGTCATTTTCAGAGACTTAGAACAGCTTCATAATGGGTTATAAACCCCTTTTATACTTAAAATGACTTATTTTTGTCATATAGGAGGGGTTTGGAAAGGTCTAGGAAGCCCTTCAAGAAATTTGAAGAAAGTCAGTTTCGAGATGCAGGGTCCGCGATGTGAACCATGTATTTTTTTGGTATTTTTCATCAAAAATCCTTCGTAATCCCATAAAAAATGTTTGGAACATAAACTAAGTGTTGGTACATGATGGGTCTGTGTCACGGACCTATTGCACACCTTCACTGGTTCGTATTTTATTACAAAAAAATATTTTTTGACCCGGTTGCTCTAAAATCGGGTCGAGGCCATTTTCCCTCTCAATTTCTCAAGTTGACTGCATGTCTCATCTTGTTTGGGTCGAGGCCATTTTCCCTCTCAATTTCTCAAGTTGACTGCAAATCCAGTCTCGGATTTTTTATTCGAGCTTGGGAAGATGCGTTATGCGCATGATTATGTTCTAGAGGCATTTTTGATAATTTCGCGAGGTGTTACATTATCTCCCTCTTGGGATCATTCGTCCTCGAATGATGAGTAAAGGTGGATATCAAGGCACGAATAGACTACAGAATTCATCTTGACACCCCCTATCAGTCAATCAAACTTTTGACTCCTCATCACTATCAATAATCCCTATTCATACTCAAGAATAGGCAACCCACTCAAGAAGAAACAATCAATTTTGTCAAGCGTAAGAACATTACCTTAAACATTCTTATCATCTGACATGAATAACAATCAAGACTCCTTTTAGTACTCAATCAACTAATCTGGACAGTCACATGTCACTCAGAATAGAAAATTGGTTCAGATGGAGAGTATAGAAATTCTCTTAGGCATTTTTCACCATATGGCATGAATGGATCATCGAAACACAATCAATTCAAAACGTCTAAACACATTTGACAATCAGTCTTTGAAACTCAGAAAGGAATTCATGAAATCTAATTGAGAATAGGACCATTAAGATACATAAGGCTCTGTAGACTCTCTAGCTTAGGACCTCATCTCAATTGTGCTCCCTTTTATGACACTCTACTCCATCGACTTAAGCTTATAGCTCTTACTCAAATTTCCACCTAACCAACTACTCCTCTTCCATTCAAGCCTACTTCTAAGCCTCAAGGTGTTATTCACAAGATGATCATATTCCTACAAAGCTAATATTCAACACTCAGCTCTTAACTTCCATAGGGGCTTCCATTAAAAGATCACTAGTCCTTTTCACTACCTCACTACTCTTCTTCAAATCCTTATTATGAAATATTCACTAGTCTATCATCAATATTCGCATAATAACAACCACGAATTCAAGCCTATCACTCAAACCACTTCAACTATATCTTAGAATTTTCAAGCCTACTTTGCACTTCTACCTCCACCATTCAATGAGTTCTCACTCAAAGTCACACCAACATACTCTTACCTATTTACTATTCATCATAAGGTTTTATCTCTCTTCTCCTTCCTATCTCTATCCCTACATGACACAAGTTTAACACCTATATCATAAAATGATACACTCACTCCTCCTCATCTAACCTCATCCTCAGTCTACTACTATCAGCATCACTGCTTCGACCTGGAGGAACTCATCATCTCCTCCTTTGTTGCAACCTCAAACTACTACCTCTCCATGAAAAATAAGCACGAATATCATCAAAACTCAATTACTCTGTTGCTTGAATATCATTCTCATGAATAGACTTCAAACACAATGTCTAGAATTTAAACTTTATCTCCAGCATCATTATTTGGAACAAATGTTATCAAGGACTTGCATACTTAAGTACGTAAAGGCTCAAAAGGAATATCAACTCGAAGATAAAAACTCAACTTCATCATCACAATTTAGGATTACTCAATCTCTCCCTTCACCCATAACTCATCTATTATCGTCAATACTTCTATCAAGACTAGAAAGCTAGATTACTCAAAGAGATTAGAATGAAAGATCATTAGCACGATTTAATCGAGAAATCTTATCTAAGAACATTCATAGATTACAGTCTCTCTCATCTATCAAGACTCATTCTGAGTTTACAGAGCTATACATACTATAAAATTCAGGTTATATCTCCTTCAACATAGGACTGGGTACTCTTGGATTCATGGGGTAAGGTTAAGATTACTAAATGAATTCATCACATCAGATCCTCAGAACTTAGCATGAACGGAAATCAATATTGATATGTGTGGGACTAGGCCATAGGTAGGGCAGTCATACACCAAAGGGGAATAGAGTATCATTTCAACTGGAGGGTAAAAATCGCATGAGATGGAAAAGGATTGATGTCTCATCTTGTTTAGCCCATCACTATCAAAGACTCAAGATCTGCTCTGGTTTACCACTTCATTATCTCTCCCTTAGCTCTCAAGGTCCTCTCTCTAAATTTGGGAATCGATTTCCTCTACTAGGTTAAGCATATACCTCCACTTAGTCAAGGAATCACTACCTACAAGAATATCTTAAACTCTTCTGTTATGCTATAGTCGCATACATATAACTAGCCACTTAGACTATTTTCAATGATATCATTCTTCACTCTTTCCGATCTCTATGGAAATTTCTTTATATTTGCTATTCTTATGGCATGGATAGCCACCTCTCGCAACTCTTACAATCTAACCTCTCCTTTTGCTTGCTAATGCTCAACTTCTGTGCTCCCATAAACTCATTTATATAAGACTTAGACTATCATGGGAAACTCTTTATTATCTATCCATAAGCCCTAAATTGACTTAGCTAATTGTGATGACAAAGAGTACTTATATTAGCCTACTCTACATTGACAACTCGAATATACTATCTAGATTCTTATAGCAATCACAACTTAGACTTCACACATCTATACACAATCATGGGTTTATATTTCAAGTCTCTTCTTATCTAGTAATCATAACTTAGACTTCACATTTCTATACACAATCATTGGTTTATATCTCAAGCCTCTTCTTATCGATTGAGTTATCCTCGTCTCACTCATCTTAACTAAGGGGCACTTGAACCCTGCCCATAGCATCACATTCCTCACAAATCAACACCTTCATTCTTGAATATATACTATGGCAAGCCTTTTAGAGCAAATCATCCAACTAAGGCTATCAATCTCATAATTCTCTCACCTCTTTAACACAACTGTATAAAATTCAAGCTTAGGATCTAGTACTAACATATGCATCTAACACATACCTCTCTAATGCTTACTTACAACTACAAGGTAAAAATTTAGAAAGCATAATCCCACTAAAATCTTATAGCGAGTAATCAGTCAACACATCCCTTCTTTACAACTCATGTACCACTCACCCAATCACTATACCTCCTAATCTTGCTAAGCTTATAACTCCATGAATCTCATGAACTCTCACATACAATCATAAGCCTAATTTAGATCTATCACATTAAAAGCACTCTTTCCCCCTATTCAAGATCTACC
>DF360676.1:0-11753 GCA_000787875.1 Solanum virginianum | reverse complement strand
GCCTAGTGCTAGATCAGATCACTGCCCACTTTTGCTAGAGATGTGTAATAATTAAGCTAATCATATCAGGAATTTCATGTGCTTAAATTGCTGGACTGATCAGATAACCTTTATAGGTACAATAGCCACCTGCTGGATAAGGAAGTTAAAGGGGAACCAATGTGGGTATTTCATCAGAAAATCAAAAGAGTGTTTGCAACACTTAACAATTTGTCCAACTTTGAGTTTGGTGATATTCATGCTAAGGTGAAGGAATATAAAGAGATATCAACCCAAGTAGAGGAAAGGTTAATCAATGATATTTTGGAGGAAAATAGGACTAATCTTCATCCCATTATAGCTGAATACATAGGCTATCTTAGGCTGGAGGAGTATATTTTTAAGCAAAAGACTCAGTTGCACGAGTTCCAAGAATGTTATGCCAATTCAAGCTACTTCCATGCCTTGACTAGGGGAAGGAGAAGAATACTTCACATTCACAACATCCAAAATGAAGATGGTAACTGGGTACAAGGGGAGGATCAAATTGCCAAGGCTGCTTGTGATTATTTTCAAGACTATATTCACTGGTAAAGATAATTATATTTAGGAACAAGTAATTTATTGTATTCCCAACATGGTAACTGACTATCAAAATATTGCCTTGCAGTGTATGCAACTTGGAGGAGGTCAGGACTGTCACATTTTCATGAATCCAAATTCTGTTGTAGGTCCTTATGGTTTTAATGGAAAGTTTTTTCAAGTTTGTTAGGATATTTTCAAAAATGATCTCCTATCTGTCATTCAGTCCTTCTTTTGTGGAAAGTGTATCCTTAAACATTTTTCTCATTCTTATTTAGTTTTACTCCCAAAACAAGCCATCCTAATAAGCTCTTTGAATTTAGATCTATTAGTCTCATTAACTTCATTATTAAGATTATTTGCAAGCTACTTTGTCTCAGACTTGCTCCTATTTTGTCCAATCTTATTTCTCTTAATCAGGCAGGCTTTGTTAAAATTAGGAGTATCTTTGAAAATTCATGCTTGCTCAGGAAATCATCCATCACATTAAGAAACCTAATGTAAGGGGAAATATTGTTATTAAGCTCAATATGGCCAAAGCGTATGATAGAGTTTCTTGGTCATATACTTGTCTTATTCTCAGAAGGATAGGGTTTGGTGAAATCTTCTTTGAGATGACTTAGAGAATAATGTCTAATAATTGGTACTCTATCATTGCCAGTGGGTCTAGACATGGTTTTATTCATTCCACTAGGTGACTTAAACAAGGGGACCCTCTCTCACCTGCTTTGTTCATTTTGGGGGCTGAAGTTTCATCAAGGTTACTTAACAGGCTGAATTCTCATCCTCAGTATTATGCCTTCTCTATGGAATCTAAAGGGCCTCAGATTAATCATTTGAGTTTCATAGATGATGTCATTCTATTTACATCTTAAAGAAAAAGTTCTCTACAGCTCATTATGCAAACACTTAATAGTTCTGAGAAGGTGTCTGATCAACTCATCAATAAGAACAAAAGTCACTTCATGGTACCTCCCTATGCTTTCAATGCTACTTTTAGGAGAATTGAAAATGTTACTGGTTTCAAATAGAAGAGTAGCCCTATAACCTATTTAGGTTGCCCCATTTATATTGGAGGATAATAGGTTACTTATTATACTGATCTAATCTCTAAAGTGATGGCAAAGATTACATGTTGGCAGACTAAGTTGCTCTCTTATATTAGTAGGGTAGTCTTGGTGAAACATGTACTTTAATCTCTTCCCATTTATCTTTTATCTTCTATGTGCCCTCCTAGTACTACTCTGAATCAGATACATAGACTTATTTTTGATTTCTTCTAGGGATGGAAATATGATAAGAAAAAATATCATTGGGCTTCACGAAGAAATTTAAGTTATCCCTATGAGAAGGGAGACATTGGGATGAGACAGCTTAATGAAGTGGCTACTTCCCTTCAATATATGCATTGGTGAAACATTTGAACTAAAAAGACTCTTTGGGGTGATGTTTTAATGGCCACATACTTTGAAATAGCCAATCCAATGGTGAAGAAGTGGCACTCTGGTCAATCTTTGGTTTGGGAACATATACGGATGAATAGGAGTAAAATGGAACCTCACATCTAATGGAAAATACATTCTGGATCTTCTTATTTTTTGTTGGATAATTTCTTGGATGTTGTTCCACTAGCTTAATTCACTGATGCCATATCTAGATCCAACAATATTAAGGTTGCAGCCTTCTTAGAAAATGGACAATTGAAAGTAAATAAAATCTGACAAACTGCTCTAGCTTAGTTGATTCCTACAATTCTTAATCACCAGTTCAACTATCATGTAACAAAGTCGGATAGAGGTATTTCGAAGTTGAATAATGATGGTAACTTCACTTGTTCTTCAGCTAGGAACTTATTCTGGCAGAGAAGGGAAAGAGTTGTTGTTAACTTGTGCACTTGGCATAGACTCATTCCTTTTCAATGTTCTTTCCTGGTATGAGATCTTTAAGGGGTAAACTTCCTACAAATGAGAAAGTCACCTTCTTTGGCCAGCGACCTGCTAATTGTTATTGTTGTTATCAACCTGGTTTAGACACCATTGAGCATGTTTCTTATTTCAGGTATCTTTGCTAGAAATATTTGGGAATTCTTTGCTAGTTCTTTTGGTGTCAGCAGGGATTACATTCAGCTTAGAAATATCCTTATGTAATTATGGTCTCACAAAATAAAAAATGATGCTCATAATTTGATTCTTTAGTCCACACACATTTTTGTGTGTTGGAATCTTTGGAAGAACAGGTGTGCTAGCAAGTATGGAGACAAGTCTTCTAATATTTCTTGAGTGAAATATTCTATGTATAAATATACTTTTAATATACTAATGACTATATATCGGTACATCAATTGGCCTTCGAATTGGAATGATCTCATTACCATGATCGAGGGATGCTCACAGAAAATTAGACTGATATAAATTTGTTGGCAAACTCCCAGCTTTGATTATGTCAAGATCAACATTGATGGCAGTGTGCTAGTTAATCCAGGTGACATGAGTGCAGGAGGTATCTGTGGAAACCACAAAGGTGAGTTAATGTTTGCATTCTCAGCACCTGCGGGAGAGGGCTCAAACAACCAAGCTAAACTCAAGGCTGCCTTGTTTAGGTTAAATTGGTGCCTACAATTAAGATTCAAAAACATTGTCTTAGAAATGGATTCTGAATTAGCTACCGGATGGATTTAACAACAGATTCAACATCCTTGGTAGGCTGACCATCTTATTTATAGATTACATAATATAATTAATTGTTTCCAGTGTTTTAGCTGTAGACACATCTACATGGAAGCGATCTTTGTCGCTGATGTCTTGGCTAAACATAGGCATACCATTTCAGTTCCTAAAGAAATGTTTAGTATCCATCAACTTCCCAAGGAGGATAGAGGTTATTATGTTATGGATAAGTCTAGTGTTGCCAACCTCAGAAGGAAAAAACTTAAAAGGATTAAAAAATACCTTGATTGATGATTTTACATTAGTTCTTCAGCTTGTAAAGAGACTTGTTAAAAAAATTGAGCTTGTAGCTATTCCCGTTCTTCTACAGGGTATGTCTAATTTTTGGTTATAGCTTCTTAGAAGATCTAGGAAGGCATAGGATTAATTTGTAAAGGGAGAGTCTCCATTATTTATGGTTTACCTACTAATTTTGTATTGAGAGGAGTTCTCTTATAGGTACTTAGATGCTAGGTTAATTTCTTTGCTAGTATTGGGGATGAGTTGGCAGACCTTAGAGGGTCGGCCAACTTATGAGCCACCATAAGTCGGAGGTAAGGTTTATGTCCCCCTCTATTTTACCTTTGTTTATTTTTAATTTATAATAAAGCTTGGGGGTGTTACTCAACCTCGGACTGTCCAAATAAGTGGAAACCCTTTGACATAGGTCTGTTCCCTATATAAAAAAAGAAATTCAAAGCAAGTTCTTGAGATTCTTGAGATTGAATGGAGGATTTGATGATGAATTGGGAGGATTTTGGGAGGGTTTTTGAGAGTTTTAGAGATGAAAAATTGCTAAGGAAGGGGGGTTTCCCATTTTAACGGGCATTGGGTTATTACCCAAATGCCCTGGAGTGAAAACTGGAAAATAAGGAAAATTTTGCACTGGTCCACACCCTAGGTGCAACATCGACCAAATGTGGAAGCTTAGATTACACTGAGCTAAGCCCCAGGCACGACGTGGTGCCGTCGAGGAGGTACACTGCCTCGGCTCCTATAGCAAAAAATTATATTTCGCTATGGGTCATGTAGAAATCGAAGGCTACCTATTTTCTATACAATTTTGCCCCTAAATAAGAATATAAAGTTGGATTTTTGAAATCATGCACAGATTTTAAGATATTCGAGAATTAAACTATAGGGCATTTTCGAAGAACCTAAGGGGTGTTACAAATAAAATCTCTCATGGATCTATAGTGAATGTACATCATCTAGGACAAGGGTTGTCAAAATATGTTGTATGACTATCCTACACTGACAATATAGTTCTGTCAGTTATAGTGGATATATACTCGTTCCCACCTCTATGTTCTATACTTCGCCCAAGACTAAAAATACTCAACTCATCAATCAACTCAATCCTCAATGCTCAGTCAATCAATTCAAATCTCAATCTCATTAGGTTATCTCATCTCAACTCATCTCAGTTTCTCATCAATTCAAATAATCAACAAAGATAGTGAGACTCAACTCAGCCTCAAACGGTCATTCCGACTCACTCAATTAGAATCATCATGTAATGTAAGCAAGAAACATAATAGTATAGATGATTATATGCAACATGCTTCTCATGCTCGACCATGCTCAAGTTACTCAACTCATACAATCAAAGTCAAAATCAAACCTCTACTCGATCCATGCATAGGCTTTATAAAGATCATTCAATTTAGGGTTCATTATATCAAGTATAAAATATTTATGCTAATCTCATATCAGTAGTCATGCAACATAATAATTATCTCATATATTATCATAAGAACTTGTAATAAATACTGAAACTTGATAATTGGATTATAGGGATTTCAAAAAAACTCAACTCTTGTTCTTAATTTCGACTCAAATAAGTGAAAGGGCATATGAAATGAATGTATTTGCATACTTTAGTAAGACTTACATACCTGGAAATTTTGAAGAACAATGAACTCTTAGAGAATCTCTACTCACGTGCTTGGAACCCTAGCATTCTCCCCTTCCTGATGCTTTCTTAATTTCTATGTAATTTTGAGGAGTAATTACCTTAGGGTACTGATAAGGGGTCTAAAAAAGGCTAAAACATCATTAGTTTTAATAAACAAGGATGGGAAAAGATAAAATCACCCCTCAAGTAAAATTGTCGAAGTGGACCAAGAAAGCTTTTTTACAGGTCATGGGTCATGGTCCTTTCTTGTCGAAGGTAGATCAAAATTGTCAATTTCTGAATATCATTCTATGATCTATCAAATAACTCACGGAATGTGTTACAATTCATGTTCCCTTTTGTATAACCTAGACAAAAATTATAGACTTCTGGATCTTATTCCACGACATGATAGATGACTCGTGGAGCATATTAGGAGTCGTGTTCCCTCTTGTAGAATCTCTTCTATGCTTAACCAAAATCTTTCACTGTGAACACCTTTTACGACATGGTCCATGTGTCGTACTCCAGACTATGGCTCGTAAAAGCTCTCGTAGAACCAAGTCTAAGAACTTGTTTCACTTTCAAAATTTTTGGGGTGTTACATTATCTCCCCTATAGGATCATTCGTCCTCGAATGAAGAAAAATCTAGGAAACTTATTCAAGGTACGAATCTTCCTATGGACTCTAACAATCCAACATGTGTTATCTCACTTATGCAATCAATTAGTCAGGAAACTTGGTAAGTAAAATAGATAAGTAATCAATACATCAAATCAATCCTCACTCGGACTCTAGAACTCTATCATCTATCAAACTCAGAATGAAAAGAGAACTTAAGGAATAGGAATTCAAGAAATTAGAAAGAAATCATTACCATCAACTCCCTCAGCATCAACAGGTAGGAATAAATGAGGATACTTGGCCTTTATATCCTTCTCCACCTCCCAAGTGGCTTCTTCTACAAATTAGTTCCTCTACAACACTTTGACAGATATAATTGCTTTTGTTCTTTACTTAAAAACCTTACGATCAAGGATTTGGATAGGAATCTCCTTATAGCACAAACTAGGGATCTCTTTAATAATTGTTGAGCATGGAAATGTGGAAGACCGGATGGATGGCCGCTAACTCTGGTGGTAGCTCCAACATATAAGCCACGTTGCCCACTCTTTTGACAATTTGGTAAGGACCTGTATACCTTGCTTAGACTCAACTTTCCTTTCTTCCCAAATTGCATTACACCTTTCATAGGTGACTCTTTCAAATACACCCAAACATCAATCTCAAACTCTAAGTCTCTTCTCCTAACATCGGTGTAGGATTTCTATCAACTTTGCACAGTCTTCAACCTTTCTCAAATGATCTTTACTTTGTCCATGGATTGGTGAACAAATATAGGTCTGATCAACTCTACTTCACCTACCTTGAACTATCCAACTGGTGATCAACACTTTCTCTCATAGAGTGCCTCATATGAGGCCATCTGAATACTCGAATAGAAGATGCTGTTGTAGGCAAACTCAATCATACGCAAATAGTCTTCCCAATTACCTTTGAAGTCAATGTCGCAATCTCTCAATATATCATCCTAGGTCTAAATTGTATGCTAAAATACCTGGCCATCGGTTTGTGGGTGGAAAGTAGTGCTAAGGTTCACCTTTGAACCTAAGCCTTTCTAGAAAGACCCCCAAAACTGAGCAGTGAATTGGGATCCTCTGTTTGAGATAATATATCTATGGACTCCATGCAATCTAACAATCTCTCTTATGTATAACCGAGCATAATCCTTTGCAGTGTCAGTCGTCTTTACCGCTAAGAAGTATGCAGATTTTGTCATATAATCAACTATCACCCAAATATAATCATACTATCTGCAAGACCTTGGTAAACTTGTGACGAAGTCTATATTGATCATCTCCTAGTTCTACTCTAGAATCTCAAAGTTCTATGCTACTCTACATAGCCTTTGATGTTCACCATTACTTGTTGGCAATTCGGGCACTTAGAGACAAATTTAGTAATATCTCTTTTCATTCCACTCCACCAGTAGACTTCTCTCTAGTCATGGTACATCCTAGTGGATCCTGGATGGATGGAATATCTTGAATTATGGGCCTCTGCCATGATCCTCTCTTGAACACCATAAACATCTAGAACACACAATCTACCTTGATACCTCAATATTTCATCCCTTCTTTTGGTGAAAGACATCACTTTCCGCTTATGTACATCTACCTTCAATTATAGCAACATAAGGTCTTGATTTTATTTCTCCTTCACCTCCACTACTACAGATGATACAAACCCATTACATATAAGTACTCCTCATTTGCCCGATCTATCTAACTGAACTCCCAACTGTGCTAGCCTATGGACCACTTCCACTAAACCTCTCTTCTCTTCCTCCAAATGCGCAGTGCTTTCCATGGATAACCTGCTAAGAGCATCAATAACTATATTATCTTTACCTGGATATTAAAGCATGCTCATCTCATAGTCTTTGAGTAACTTATAGATTAAGCTCTTTCTAAGTGAAGACATATTGCAAGCTTTTTTGGTCTGTAAATACATCAACATGTACTCTATATAAGTAGTGGCACCATAGTTTGAGAACAAACACCACTACCGCAAACTCCAAGTCATGAGTGGGATAATTCTTCTCATGCACTTTAAGCTGTCTAAAAGAATAGGCAACAACTTTCCCTCTCTGCATTAACACATACCCTATTCCTACTCTCAAAGCATTGTAGTAGATAAAAAATCCCATCATTCCATTATTGGTGTAGTAGTCAACTCATCTTCAACTCCTGGCAACTCCTATCACACTCATCGAACCATTGAAACTTGACCATATTCTGAGTCAGACTCATCAATGGTGAAGATATGGCAGAAAATCCTTTAAAAAGTCTGTGGTAGTACCCAGCCAATCAAAGAAAACTTCTTATATTGGTCAGAGAGGTTAGATAGTCAGTCCTTAACCATCTCAATGTTTTGAGTATCCATTCATATACTATCTCCCAAAACTATATGTCCTAAGAATGCCATAGATTTAAGCCAAAACTCACACTTAGAAAACTTTGCATACAACTTATTATCCCTAAGTATCTACAAAGCTGTCACGCTCCAAATCCCATTAAGTCAGACCGGCACCCATTGCCGATAAGGGCTGAGAGAACCAACCTGTATCTATGCGCTTTCTATATGTGTTATAAGGAATTCCACCTTCAATATGTCTTTAAGAAAGTAAATAGTACTAACAAGCCAAAGGAAAAGCATATGACTAGGCGTTGGGGCCACGCTGTCCATAGTATGATATCTGACCACACTTTACTTAACATAGTCTACAAAGCTTCTAAACAATGACAACTATCTGATAAGGGTCCACTGTATATGAAATAACAACTCAAATGAAACTATGCACTAATGTATGGTAAAGGACCACCTTTAGTTACTTTGTGGGATCATATGCCTTATGTCCTTTATATCACATTACTTTTACTATGAAATATGTGTACAACATATACTATGAAAGACTCAGCTGATCAGGTGTAAACTATATCAAGTTTTTCCCTATACTAGGCTAGTGTTCTAGCCCCCTCGGGTTACCCCCCGTGATAGGATCGACCCTGGCTAGGTGACTCCCTCACCCCTTGGGCTGCCACCTATCTATAATCAATATACTTTACCTTTTAATTACCTTTGAGATGATCTTTTGGTGGTCACTTTATTGGAGCTGTAGAACTATATAGGCAGCATGTGACATATAGATAACCATATAACATAATATGACAATGAAAAGAGTACTTTACACAATAATGAAATGCGTATGAGATGAAATAACTTATGGACTTTATTTAGCAACAAGAACCCATGTAAGTTGGTATCCACATATGTATGTAGCTATGAAGATGATTATGTAGGAATGCATATGAACATGTGAAAGAGTGGAGGTACAGTTATTGGTCATATCGGAGTTGGTAAGTGCCTTTATGTGCCAAGGAAGACTCTAGATTTCATGCCAAGTAAAATGAAAGCAAATAGCCTTACATACCTCGCTGTACGACCTCGCTATTACCTTGGGATAACCTTCACTTCCTCAAAATGTTTACCTATAATATAGTAAGTAATAAAACTAGCATTAGAAGCTAATAGACAGATCTTAGAAACCCAACTTCACATAGAAACAACACCCGGGCAGCAAGCGTGCAACTACAATCCCGAGCGTATTTTCCCACTATTTTGCCTTTAATTGTATTTTCTAATGCATATTAACCTCTACACATCATGTACAGCCTATTTTAGCATCATATTAGTCTTATAATAGCCCACAAAATAGGACACACAACAATTCTACGCAGCATACAAACGGACAGCATAACGTTACATCTTTTCGCTACATTTCGACGTCGACAATTCCAAACCTATCCCAACTTTAACCAAACGGTTCTTCACACATTTACACATAATATCAACCTTCAAACAGTCTTATAACACTACCAAATCAGTTATGGAAGACGTCAAGCAATAGCTACATATATCAGCCCACAAGTCCCAATCAAGAACACAGTTGTGATATCGCGTTGGACCTTACTGTTATGGACTATAAAAGCAATAAAACAATCTGTTTATACCACTACTAACACAACCTTTGTTAACTTCACAAGTAATACTTCATCATACAGCAAACCAAGAAGAGAAACAACTCTTAATTAACAAGAAAAGTACACAGCAACATCAATAACACATTCTGTCCAGAAATTTCAGCATCAACACAACCAACATTCTCTCTTGTTTTTCATAGGGAAACCATACCAAACGCATGAGTACACCCACTTACCTTTACCCTCATATGCAGGACTTTCCAAAGAAGCCTTAAGGTCTCTTGAAGCTGCTTGGAAAACCAACTAAACGCTGAGAGCAAAAGTAGAGAGCAATCTATTTTTTTCTTGTGTTCTAAGTATATGACTTGTGGCAGTTGCTTTGGTCCCCTTTTAAAGAGAATTTTGGCCGACTTACTAGGTCTCTCTTAGCCTCACATAATAAGATGGTGATTCAGCTGTTTAACCCATTTCACTTGGGCCTTATGGGGCTCCTAACAGATGGGCCTTGGCTGCCAATTGCAGATTTTCTTCTTCATTTATTGTGGCCCAATTAGTTTAGTGATATAGAATGTTATTGGGCCTATTTCATCCTTCATGTTGGGCTATAAATATATCCCACTTATAGTACTAAAAAATGGGCCAAAGATACCCCCTTAACTCGGACTTTATTCATAATCAAAATTGGACAATTTCGACATCGGGTCTCGCCTCTGTTTAACTCGCAAGTTCAACCTAAGCAAGTAGTTGACTCACCTGCTAGCTTCCTAAGTCCTACAAGCACCTCAATTGTTATGTTTTTTTAGGGTCTTATACCCCTTATCTCGATGCAAAACATGTATACGCGCAACTTTCTTAAACTTTAGATACACATGACGCCCTTTAACGCGAGATGCAAACACTTTTAAAATTGGCACTATTTGAAAGTCCATGTCATGTTTCATATGTATAGTATAAATACTTATAGTGTGTGTGTGGGGTATTATATCCTCCCCCCCTTAGGAACATTCGTCCTACAATATTAGCACAGCTAGATACTTTAACCATGTTTAAAGCTTTAATTACACAAACATTTAATAACACACCAAGTATTCAATCACACGCACCTATTAGGGCCTCAATTCTGCATGTTGGACTTCTTTCTCAGCTTTAAATAAGTAAAGATATCTTAATTTCATTATGTCCTACGTTTCCTATGTTATCTCCTCAGCCTGTTGATTTCTCCAGAGTACTTTAACTAAATTTATGTAACACCCCACACATGCACTATAAGTATTTGTACTATACATATGAAACATTGCATGGACTTTAAAATTAGTGCTAATTTTAAACGTGTTTGCATCTCGCATTAAAGGGCGTTATGTGTATCTAAAGTTTAAGGAAGTTGCATGTATACATGTTTTGCGTCGAGTTAAGGGGACTAACATCCTAAACAAAGGAAAACAATTGAGGTGCTTGTAGGACTTAGGAAGCTGGTAGGTGAGTCAGCTACTTACTTGCTTGAATTTGCGAGGTACACGGGGGTGAGACCCGACGTCGAATTTGCTCAAGTCCAATTGTAAATGGAATCTGTGTGAAGGGTGTATCTTTGGCCCATGTTTTGGTACTATAGGTGGGCCATATTTACATCCCAACATGAGGGATTAAATTTTCCCAACAACACTCCCTAATACTTGACTAATTGGGTCTAAGACAAAAAGAGAAAAATCTGCAATTGATTAAATTGGCCCAACAACACTCCCTAATACTTGACTAATTGGGCCTAAGACAAAAGGAGAAAAATCTGTAATTTGGGCAGCCAAGGCCCATACTTTTGGAGATCCATTTGGCCCAAGTGAAATGAGTGAAATAGCTGCATCACTAGCTTAGTATGTTAGGATAATATATACTTAGTAAGTCGGCTAAAATCTCTTCAATAAGAGACCTAAGCAGCTCCTACAATTCATACACTTTGAAGACCAAAAAAATGAACAAACAAACAGTTTACT
>DF360677.1:59850-70998 GCA_000787875.1 Solanum virginianum | reverse complement strand
GTGCAATCAGATTCATGGATAGAGTGGAAGTGAACAGTTCACTTACATGCTGCCTTAGTCACATCTCCCTTTCTTAGTTTCATGCTGCAATAATGATAATGAATGAAAATAGATTCAAAGGAATGAAGATTGATATAGCAATAGCAAGCTATCTAATCTTGGGGGTGAAGCATAATTGATGGATTTGTTCCTAATGTTGTCATTCTATTTATTTATTTATTTGTTTGTTTTCGTAGGTGCGATTATGTTTGGAGATGAATTGTTGCCTTCAGAATGTTCTCCCAGTGTTTAGGAGTTGAAGCAGACTTCATTGTATTTTCAAGTGAGTGGAAAATTGCATTTCAGGAAATATCTATGTTGGAACTGCATTTGATGGTATGTTTAAGAGAGGAATTCCATTCTATTAATGACAGCAATATCTTTTCATTTGTTGATCTGCTCATGGGCGACTGACTGCTGTCCCTCTTGTCAACTTGGGTACTCTGCATGTGCAGATTTCTAAGTTGGGTTCGTGGAGTAGGGTTTCCTCCAAGGCATAGTATGGATTACGTTGACAACAAGCCTGATATTTAAGTGGGATCAAGGTAGAGAGGTGGCTTATATTCTTGGGAGTAGGTAAATCTGAGCCATCTAATTCACATGAAATTTTCTGTTATTCAGAAAAAAAATTGAGGCCTACTGGAAAATTTAGGTTGATCTTTACTGTTCAGCTCGTGGAGGTTAGGAAACACAGCTTTGACCTATTAAATATGGTAACCCTTTTGAACTTGGCATTATTCTATAGACTCATTAGCTTTCGAGGATATCTTTTTATGCATCCTTTCCTTCGAAAGGTATCAGTTTACCTCCTTCATATAGAGTTAGTATCTTTTCTCTTCTTTGAGAATAAAAGAGAGAAATATATTTAAGCCTTGGTGAAAATAGAATATAAGACACATCTTAAATAGGCATGACCTGTCAAGCATAACATGGGGGAAGCAACCTTAGTTTGCTTATAGTGAAAACATAAGAAACTGAATATCACTTGAAGATCTGACTAGAGAAGTTCCAGTGAATGGAAACTTACCAGGAAAATTAATGGTGCTGTCAGGAAAATGACCGAAAAGAGGTGCTTCACTACAGGAATCTCACTGATAATAGGCATGATGTTGTGGAATGCTTTTCAGAAAGAGGCACGACACGACCAGACGATCATCTGAAAAGAGTCATGACTCTGCCAGAAAGTTATAGGAAAGAGGCGTAGCTCTATTAGAATGGTTGTCGTAGAGAGGTATGATATTGCTGGAGCTATTGTTGGAAAGAGGTCTTCTTGAGCAGTTGCCAAACAGAGTCATGTCTCTCCGGAAAGAGATGTGATACTGAACAGAGAAAGGCACAGATAGTAAATGGTGCAAGTATATGGAGGGGGGTGGGGTGCCAGAGAGGAGTAACACCAGTTGCCTGTATTGGCTAAGGCTGCTTGCCAGTACGGTCTAACTTGTATGAGATACAATCCACATCTTAGAGGAACTAGCTTCTCTTGAACACTTAACACTACTCTAACTTTCTAACAGTTTTAATTAATACTAGGAATCATTAATTCGAATGAGAGGATTAAGGAAAAGCTAGAATTGGCTCTGAGGAAGTGACAGAATTTTCTTGTTTTTCTTTGATGGGTGGAGGAAATGGGAGCACATGTTAGCGGAGGACTACATTTGGTTCCTCTTAATTTTTGGCTGCAGACCATAGATTAGATCAAACTTGAGCACTGTTGCACTTTTTAGGATCACTGAATTTTGTTTCAACTGATTACATTGTCTGATTCTGTAGACATTTTGCTATGAGCTGGATAGGAAGCTATGCATTCAATGCCATGTTATCTTATTTGTTAGAAATGCTGGTTATCACCATCTCAGAATTTCTACTTGGTGTACCATATTTAGGTTAAGAGAGGAGTGGCACCACAAAAAGAAAAAAGAAAAAAGTTGTGTGGGGGGCTGGGTGGAAGGTGTAATCTTGTTTGTCTATTAGAACATGTGTCACTTGTTCATTTTAGTTCCATGTTAGATGTGCAATCAGATTCCTCGAATTGGTATGCAGCATTTAACTCCCTTCATTGGCATCATTGATACTGATTATTTTAGTTGGTAGTATCCATTAGGAGGATAGGTATAAAACTGCTAACTTGGTCTCTGGTCTTGCCATTGTTTACAGGACGGTATGGGTTTGTACCTTGGAATTGATGATTGTCGACAAGGTGTGGTAAACAGGTAATTCTGTATAAGCCTACCTGGTACATGAGTTGACTGCTGTATGTTAATAAGGAAATTTGTGGGGATTTTTCTTTTTGTAGTCATTTTTTCTGTTGTATTTTACAACCAACCAGTTCGAAGGAAGCAAATGCACTCCAGGTACTCCTAGTTTTCTCAAAATTCAAACAAATGAAAAGATTGATTTACGTCCTTTGCTTCTAAAGCTATGGTCTGACCTGATTGCTCTTTTGGTTTGCATGTATAATCTGGAAGACCAAAGAAGGTTTTGCATTCTCTGAAAAGAGTCGCTGTTAAGAATCGCCCTTTTTTGCATGCCATGTCATCTTCAAAATGGTAATGTTGAAAGGTCTGTCTTTGTTACACCAGATAATTTATGGGTATTTTCTGTCTGGCTTCTTAGATTTTGTTCATTTGCATGATGTGACCTGCTTTGCACTCATGCTTCTCCTTCTCCGTTGCCGCTATTGTCCAGTGGATTTGGGATTCCTCTGAGTTCCCTTAGGCCTTTACAGATTGAATGCAAGCGATGAAATTACCTAATCACTTTTTGGAATGTTAATGTGGGTGTAATAAATATGTTAAAACTGGCTAAACATCATTATTTATTACGATTCACATAGGATTTCAAAGTATAAAAAGGAGGACCCCTTGACAGGCAAAGACCTTGCGTCACTGCTGTTCCCAGTGAACAAGATAACCTCCCATTTGTTATGGGAGAACAATGCAAAGCCATGTTCCTAGCATGTTTTGGTTGCAAAACCAAACAGGCCATTGTTAACAAGGACTCATCACATATTTGTTTTGCTGATTGGTGTTGTATTTCTTATTACAATGTGTTTACCGCTTCTAAGACTGAAAATCTTTCCACTTGAACTTGGTCTCTCCTAGTTTTGCTTACCCAATTATTTCTGCTTACCTTTAAATGGATTTTGCAGATCTTTTCAAAATTTACGTCGATTTTTCATAGATCTAGTTATTTGCTACATTAATCTTCTTGGAGCCTTGCTGCTATCTTTAGGAGATGGTGACATCCAGCTTTATAATGTATTTTTGATTTCTGAAATGATAGGGTTCTTTGTTGTTTCTCTTCGATTTCTTGAAATTCCTAACAGAAATTTAGTGCTTACATTGGTTATGCTTGTTAATAAGTTTGTGATATTTTTGTCACTGCACAACGAGAAGAATATTGTCATGGGATGTACATTTTTCACATAAGTATCATTTTTGGGTTATACTAGCCCCACGGCTTTGGTCAGTGATGAGGACTTAAAACGGGTTTGTCATAGGGAACATGACACAAGTTTGAACCCTATCATCGGCAATGAGCCTGATATTAGTGGATTGTAACTTCTAAGGGAAGAACTTTTTTGTTCTAATAACATCGGTAACAAGACAATGCTAGAGGTTCTCTCTTTTGAATTATAAGGCATTGAAACTCGAATAGCTTCCAACTTAGTTTAGAAAACTATTCATGACATCGTTCATGTTTTAGAAAATACTCCACTAGCTAACACGAGTCTTTTGCATGCGTTTCACCAGAAAATGGTTGTTTTCTTGATTACACAGGTTCCGTGTATTATGGGCATTAATCTAACTGATGTGGATCTGTTAGAATTTCTTGAACAGGTTAGTCCAGTGACACTAATTAGCTTTCGTATTTCACTCCTTCATTTAACTCTAATCTTGCTTATGCTAAAATTGTTGATATTGAAAGGTCCGTCTTTGTTATACCAGCTAACTTAAGGATATTTTCTGGCTGGTTTCTTAGATGTTGTTCATTTGCATCCACTGAGGATGACCTGCTTTGCACATATGCTTCTCCTTCTTCGTTGCTGCTATTTTCCAGTGGGTTGGGATTCGTCTGAGTACCCTTAATAAATTGAATGCAAGTGATGATGGTTCATTCAAGCTCCCTGGATACATCTCAGGTCCTGATGTTTACACATTGAAGGTATACAGGCCCAAACTGATGGATAAGATATATGATGAGTTATCTTTTCTACATTTGTCTCCCTAACAATCACTGCTTAATTTGATGGTCCTTCAATTTAAAGGATCCACTTAATTCAGTATATTTTCCTGAACAAAGAAAATGGAAAACTAATCTTTGGTTAGCATATACATATGGAATGCTTGTTTTTGAAGATATCAATTCATGATTTGCAAAGGACCAATACATAAATTACTTAATAATATAGTGAAGAGTTTTGACAGTGCTTTTGATATTGAGAAGCGAAGAAGATCTCAGATATATCCACCTAAACTGTCCAAAATCTTTGTATGATTTGGCTTTGGAGCCTTCAAAGACCTCTGTGGAATTCAAGGTGAGGCTTTTTGTTGAGATCTATGATTGGGGTCGGGAAATTAATGTGAATCTTTGGATTATTTATATAGAATTGAGCTATTGGAAAAGCAGCTATGACCTACTAAATATGCTAACACTGTTGAAGCTTTGCATTATTCTGGGGACTTATTAGGTTTCTAGGATACCTTTTTATGTATCCTTTGTTTCAAAAGGTATCAATGTACCTCCTCCGTGTGACAATCAGTATCTTTTATCTTCTTTGAAGAAATAAAAAAATATATATTTAAGACTTGGTGATATAGAATATAAGGCACATCTATAGGTAGGCATGAAGTACAATTCACAGTACTTATTTAGTGAGTCAGGGACTAACTTTATGCATTATTATTTTTAGGATCCGGGTCCATTATTCATTGAATGGAAACTTTTGTTGGATATTCTCCGGCTAAAAGCCAGAATATGGGTCTTATGGGAGGTTTAAGAAAACATCTACCAATTACCAAAATCACATACACTTTCTCTTTGTGGTATTCCACCTCTTGCTTGTTTTGGGTCCAAAGATGAAATTCTTAATGATAGTTGGTTGTATTCGCCAATTTTCACAATAATATTTTCGGCCACGATCTAGTTATTTGCTACATTCACAATAATATTTTCGGCCACATGGGATTAACCGCACTTTATATGTTTCGGATCTATTTCTCTTATTTAGTGAGTCAGGGACTAACTTTGTACTAACACCTAGCATAATCTAATACTGGCACCAGTCGAGCACAAAGTGGGGAATCCGTACCATCATTATCAAGACAATGCTAGAGGTTCTCACTTTTTGAATTATAAGGCCTTGAAGCTTGAATAGCTTCCAACTTAATTTGGAAAACTATTCATTCATTCAAGTTTTAGGAATTACTTCACTAGCTAATAAGGTTCTTTTGCACATGTTTCATAGGAAAATGAATGTTTTCTTTATAATACAGGTTCTGTGTATTTTGCGAATTAATCTAACTAATGTGGATCTGTTAGAATTTATTCAGCCGATTAGTCCATCGACACTGAGTAGACCTGATATTTTATTCCTTCATTTGACTCTTATCTTTCTCATGGAATTTTGCTTATGGTCTTGCTTAAATGTCGTGTCATGTTCTCTGAATAATGTATTAGCAACCCAGCTTGCTGATACAGATGGATCATCAATAGTACCCCCATCAGTGAATCGGGTCCTGAATAATGGGAGAAGAATAGGGGAATTAGAACCAAAAGTGATTTAAGATAATTTTCTTTATTCCTGATGTCTATTTTCATTTGTGTTGTAACAGTGACTCCGATATGGATAGAGTTATAGCTTTTTCTTCAACATTCATATTCCTTCCTTTAAAGGATATATGCTTGATATGGATAGAGTGGAAGTGCACAGTTTGCTTACATGCTGCCTTAGTCACATCTCCCTTAGTTTCATGCTGCAATAATGATAATGAATTAATAGATACAACGGAATGAGGATTGATATAGCAATCCAACAAATTTTGGGGGTGAAGCATAATTGATGGATTTGTTTCTGATGTTGCCATTCTATTTATTTATTTACTTGTTTTCGTAGGTGCGATTATGTTTGGAGATGAATTGTTGCCTTCAGAATCTTCTCCCAGTGTGTGTATAGGAGTTCCAGTGGATGGAAACTTACCAGGAAAATTAATGGTGCTGTCAGAAAAATGACTGGAAAGGGGTGCTTCACTACAGGAATAATTACTGATAATAGGCACGACCATACAATTCTCCGGTTGTTCTTATTCTTAGCGTGTACTCCTCTTCTTCCAACTATGTAATGCTTCTGCGATTTCCCCAGGCATGGGCCACGATATATTTTTGAGACTTAGGAATAGTCTCCATATTTGACTTGTGGCCTTGCAATGTATGAATAGATGGACTACTGTTTCTGCAGTTTCCTCGCAGAAAAAACATCTGGATCATAAAGGGGTCCCCCTCTTCATCAAGTTAGCTTGTGTTAGCACAACTTTGTTAGCCAATAACCAAACAAAGTACTTTGTGTGGGATTTTGGCTTTCCAAATGTGTTTCCAAGGCCATTGGAGTATCTGCTCGTTTGGTTGGTTCATCTTCTTATAAGCTGCATTTACTTTGAAAGTCGTGTTACTATTTCCATGCCACTGTAGGATGTCTTGTCCTGCCTTCAAACATTAAAGTGCTGAAGAAGTCTGTTACTCTTGGTATTTCCCAATCATTGGAGTGTCTCCTGAACACAAAGCTCAACCCTTGAGGTGTCCACAGTTCTGCTATTATGCTCTGTCAATGTAAAATTAAGTTGTACACATCTGGGAATAGTGTCTTTATGTTGCCTTCTTCATGCCAATCATCCTTCCAGAATACAGTTTTAACTCCATCTGCTACTTTGATTATGGTGTTAACATTGAATTCATTTGACAAAATTCAGATAGATTTTCATAAGCTAACACCATAAGGAGTAGTGAGCTCTTATGTTATCCAGTTACCAATCTCTTCTGATTTATCATTTGGATATTTCCATAGCCATTTCATTGCTAAAGCTTTATTCTGGTTCTTCAGATGTTTGATCGCTAACCCCTCAATCTTTTCTCATAGATTAGTGTCTTCCATTTGACTGGGTGGTAACCCTTCTTGTCTTTGTTCCGTTGCCATAGAAATTTCCTCCAAAGGCTATCCAACATGTCAAAATAAATGTGCCCCACTTTTTACATGGTCAAAATAGATGTGCAACACTTTTTACATGTCAAAATAAATGTGCATCCATTTTTACATGTTAAAATAAATGTGTCCCCCTTTTTACATAGTCAAGGATTATGATCTTTTTTTAAATATTCTAGCATTTATTTTTGTTGAACATTATACCCAATTCTCATATTCTACAGCATGCTGCAGATGAGCAAATTCGTTTGGAAGAACTGTGTGAGAAGGTAATGATTGTCTAAGAACTCATTGAAGTATCATTTTTGGAGTGTTTAACTTGTTGAATTATCAGGTCCTATCTAGAAAAATGAGGACAACAACCTATCGTGATTCTATAGAAGAATCGGTACGTTTATTTTTTATAATAGGTAACATTGCTTTGGGTCTTGTGGGGAAATCTTTAAACCCTTTTTAATAGGTAACATTGATTTTGAGTCTTCGACCATGCTTTTGCAGGTTATGCATGAAATAGGTTACCAATTCCACATCTATGTTGATCAAATTCAAAACAGGGTTGGATCTGCAACATTCATTCTCAAGCTTCAAGATCATTTACCAGGTAAGTTCCGATCTTTGTTTAGATTTTGATCACACAACCAGTCTATGGAACTTGATAAAATTGCCATTTACCTGAAATCCCATTGCACTAAATTTTGCAACATTCCTTAAAGTTGAACCTAACTCTGAGCATGAAGTTGTATGTTTGGTTAAAGCAGCAACTTAAAATTTGATTCATGAGCAGCCAACATCTGTCTCACTTCTTACGGTAACTCTAATACTTGTCTCTATCATATATTACTGATTGTAGTTGTTAATACAGGATTAGTTGCTCGATTACATTCTCAAGCCTATACTACATTTTATAGCTTTTTCTTCAACATTCATATTCCTTCCTTTAAAGGATATATGCTTGTCTAAATGTGGAAAACAAAGCATGACAAACACTTCTTCTCAGGCTAGTTATTCCATTATTCCATTCTGAGGTATCAATAGGACAGTTTATAGTAGTTCTGTGCTCCAACTTGACGAAAGCAAGAAGGATTTTTGAGGGTTTAAGAAGTGTCATTTGATGGGTTTTGAGATGAGGGTTCCCAAGAAACAATCTCTCTGCTTCTATGAGGAAGTGGTAAGGTCTGCGTACATTCGACCCTCCCCAGACCCCACTTGTGAGATTTCACTAGGTATGTTGTTGTTGTAAGAAGTGTCATTTGAGCGCATTGTCTCTTTAAGGTCCATTTTTTAGTTTTAATTGGGTTTATTATAGAGATTGAATTATGAATTGTAACTTATAGAGAATTTTCGCTCTAATACCATCAGTAAGGCAATGCTAGAGGTTCTCTCACTTTTAATTATAAGGCCTTGAGGCTTGAATAGCTTCCAACTTACTTTTCAAAACTATTCATGACATCATTCATGTTTTAGGAAATACTTCACTAGCTAACAAGATTCCTTTGCACGTGTTTCCATAAGAAAATGGTTGTTTTCTTGATAATACAGGTTTTGTGTATTTTGGGCGTTAATCTAGCTAATGTGGTTCTGTTAGAATTTCTTCAATAGGTTAGTCCATCGACACCAACTAGCTCTCATATTTTACTCCTTCATTTAACTCTAATCTTTCTCATGTTTAATCTTGTTTTATGTTCTTGCTTAAATGTCGTTCATGTTATTATCTGAATAATGTATTTGCAACCCATAGCTTGCCGAGACAGTTGGATCATCAATAGTACCCCCGTCAGTGAGTCAGATCCTGAATAATGAGGCTTGCAGGAGTAAGTTAATATTTAATTTATGAATTTGGAGCTACCTTGATACTCTCTTATCACCCATCCAGAATAATGAGGCTTAAATGTCCTAGATTAAACTTTCACCAAGGATATTTATGTTCTATTTTGAAGGATAAATGTATGTACTAAATGTAGCTTTGTGTTGTTACTTACCTGATTTGGTATGATCAAGGTGTTACCTTATTTGTTTCAATTCTCATTTTGTTATTAAAAAAAAAAGTGAAAAAAAAAGAAGTTGTGATTTGTAGTATTTTGAACGAAGACACTTGATTGGACAGACTTTCCTTAACACCCTCAGTGGCCAGTATCTTTTACATGGTCTAGACTTCTTGATTCTGATTATTTCTTAAATTTTGAGAATTGTGCCATGTAAGAGAGTGGGGATTATATGTTCTCTGGTTTTGTTAGTGCTTTGAGGATCAATAGAGGTGGAATAGCCGTGAATATGGCAAGTTGTGTTTGTATGCAATTTTAATAGCTTAGACTAGTTATAAAAAAGGCGGTGACCGGTAAGTATTAGATTATCTGATGCATTTTGATGTGCAGAAAGTGCTGCTAAATTTATTTACTTTATCACCTGAAGTTGTACTTCCTTATGAAGAATCTGGTGTCTCACGAGATGGACTGTGCTGATGGAAGAAAGATCTGGTGATCTTTTTGCGAGATGTTGGACTGACACCATCTTTACTATAGTATTGATGATGCTGTACATACTTTCTTTTGCCTGACAACTATGATGTTCATAACTTTGAATGATTGTTCTAGTCTACAGGATTGCATTACTCAACTGATAGGATGTTCATTGCTTCCTCTGTCTCTTTGTTAAAGAGGCTGTGATGATTGCTTCCTTCGTTCTGGCCTTTGTTCAATCATGGCATTGAGAAAAACCCGACCCGTATCTTGGCAGGGCAACCTGGTTAAGGCTTTGAATAGCAAACTGGTGTCTGCAGCCTTGGTGGCGTCGCTCTTCTCTTTTTCTTTTATTCAAAGACAGCAAATCTGAGTCCTCAATAACCCGTTTCATGGTCTTGGATGGTGAGTCTTCTTAGGTGGGAAAACATATTATGGGTTTACTTTAAAATTTCTGCTCTGAATGATTGCTTCCTTCGCCCTGGTGCTCCATCTGCAATGAAATACTTTCTTTACCTATACCGCCTCCCGAGAAGAAAAGAGGAAGGGGGATTAAGTATATCTTTTGTCTATCAGTACTGTATGTACAGATGATGTGATTATTTATTTTAGCTGAAGTTGAGTCATGCTTATTTGTGCTTAGTTACTTTTAGCCCAGCTTATGGAAACAATATATGTGCCTGTTTTGTTCATCCTCTGTTACACTTCCCTTTTGTCTGGCCGTTTTTACTAAGGTTTGTATGCTTGCTTTACAACAGCGACATCAAATACAACCATTCAGGTGATATGCATGCTTCCCCAGCGAGCTTTGGCTTTAAAGGAGAAGCTCTGAGATCTATTTCTAACGTTTCTTTGTTGGAAAGTTCTACTAAAACTCATGGGAGGCCGAATGGATATTGTAAGGTAAAGTTATTTTGGGTTTTAGTTGGTAGTATCCATTAGGATAGGGATAAAACTACTAACCTAGTCTTTGTTCTTGCCATTGATTACAGGACAGCAAGTGTTTGTACCTTGAAATTGATGATTGTAGACAAGATGTTAGTACAACGCAGTAATACTGTATAAACCTCCCTTATACATGAGTTGACTGCTGTTTGTTATTTGGAAATTTCTTGGGATTTTTCTTTTTTGTAGTCATTCTTCGTGATGTATTTTACAACCAACCAGTTCGAAGGAAGCAAATGCACTCCAAGTACTCCTAGCTTTCTCAAAATCAAACAAGTAAAAAAATATTGATTTACATACTTTACCTCTAAGAATGTACTCTGATCTGATTGATCTTTTGGTTTGCATATATGATCTGGAAGCCCAAAGAGGGTCTTGCATTCTGTGGAAGAGTCTCTGCTATTGTCCTTTTGCATCCTAATGTTTCCTTCTAAATTGTTGATATTGAAAGGTCCGTCTTTAATACACCAGCTAACTTAAGGATATTTCCTGTCTGATTTCTTAGATTTTGTT
>DF360677.1:26808-48713 GCA_000787875.1 Solanum virginianum | reverse complement strand
CCGACAAATACTGAGTTTTCTACCTGCCGAATTTTTTCTCACACTTCTTTATCACCCCATTCCAGATTTCAGCAGAATTGCAATTTGCTCCCAATGGCATACCCAAATAAATGGAGGGTAGAGTACCAACTTCACCCCCTAGAATTGAGACTAGCCAATTCATATTATTAACTTCATTGATTGGGTACATGAAACTTTTCCTCCAGTTAATATGTAGCCCAGATACCCCTTCAAATAGAAAAGGACAAAATGTTTTATGTCACCCAACTTTACTTTCTCAAAATAGTTTTGGCCTTATTTTATCATACTAAAATATAATAAGTTACAGAATATGACTCCATATTTTTCAATAAATGATGAACATTTCATATTTTTCTTGATAATGGTGTTAGTAAAAATGGAACATTGAGGGGGGCGTGGGGGAGAGGGAGGACAATCCACTTTGAAATACACTTCCAACATCAGTACTACGCTTGCAAATAAGGCAAACCTGGCACGGAACGCAATTCCTAGCATCCAATCATTTGTAGCGTAAGCATTCACAAATCGACCAGCCACTACCTGTATAATAGGAAGAGGGATCCTCAAATAATGATGAGGTAACTAAGCAGATCTGAACTAGCCTTATACTAGAGAAAACAAATGAAAAAAGGGAAGGGGGTGACTATGCTCATACTAATAAGAGTAGATGAAATGAACAAAGTGGGAAGCAAAAACCTTTCTAGCTGCTTCCCAGTTCATGTTTTTTATTGAAATGGGTGCCCCAAGAAGAACAACTCTTTCCACAAGCCCAGCTGTCAAAATGCAAGAAAATATTTTATTATCATCTTAAGAAAATGATAAAATGTTAGAAAAGAAAAACATATCTCAAAATAACACTTACAAGTATTCTCACATTCAGCCAGAGCCTGGAGACATTTAAAGATAACTCTTGCTCCAAGTGAAAACCCTACAAGTGTTACAGGCCTGAAATATTCATGGACAACCAATAGAGTTGGCTGATGTGAAAAACTCAAATCTTTCATGAGACTCAACTGGCAAATGCTCAGAACCTATTTAAAACTATTTACCTATGTCCTTGTAATCCTTTCAGTAACACTTCAGCCAGAAGTTTTCCTGCCTTATCCGATCTGAAATAAACAACAGGTTAAAATCAAAGGAGACAATGCTTTAACTAGAGAAGGGGTAAATAATTTGAGTTTGCGTATACTGGTATAGTTTCTTCTCATCATTACTGCAATTATATTAATCTTATCCTTTTACTTCTAATCATATAATATAGACAAATGGAAGATAAAACAGCTTCATGACCTTTCCTCCTTGATCCCAACCCCAAGCTCAAAAAAAGAGGTTGTACTGAAAAGACACACAGACAAACAAGGACCTGTCCACGGCAATTGCCCATTTGCTGTCAATAAAATCTGTCATTGCAAGCAATGTTGCTGGTAAAGCCAACGCTGTCAAGAGAGCTTTTAAAACGGTCATCATAGCACCTCGCTTCATCAACTCCATTGCAAGTCCTGTAGTAAGTGATGATGTCAACATCATAACCAATCACGGTGGTAATGTAGCAGGTCAATGCATCATATGCCAAAATGCGAAGTACAAATTATTACTTGACGTCAACCAATCCTGAATTGCAGTGCTTAGAGCGACAAGATTCTTCGCCTCCCACTGCAGCACATATCTGAAGAAAATGAGAAAAGTGGTTTCTGCATTATAAGCCTTCATCAACGGATACGAGAACTATCAACACAAATTGGTCAATATATATATATACTCATATAAATATAAAATATACATATATATATACACACAAACACAGAGAGAGAGAGAGAGAGAGGTAAGAAATCTGAAGTAAAATCTATGTTTACTAGATAAACAAAATCATCTACCCAAATGGAGATCAACCAACAAAAAAGGAAAAAAAAAGATATTTTACCTCTCTGAGTTATCATGTTGTCCTTCCCAAGGTCTTACAAAATCTTCTTCATTAAAAACAAGCCCTGAGATCAAAATCTCAACTGCCAGCCGCTGATGGCAAATATGCAAAGTGAGAACAAACATATGAGCTCCTGTGGCCACGACTAAAACTAAAAAGTATGGCAACTGTGAGAATAAAGAAGAAAGAACTCAAAGAGACACAATGCAGACTGAAATAGCCCACCTACTAACTGAAACAAGAAACAGCAGGCAGGAATTACGGGAAAGTTTCAAGTAGCACACAAAAGAGCTAATTACTTACACCCTGGTTATGGTTTTCTCCTATAGCCTTGAACTCAAATTCATCAACATCTCCTATTCTCCTGGCCATTTTACTTCCTGTAAGTCCAGCTCCAGCAGCTGGGCAAGCAAAAATATCAGCGACAGCCCTTAGTAACTGTTGGATAATTGCAAGATGTTCAGGTTCCACAAAACCAATCTAAACCTTGTTGCCTGAGAAGTACAAAAGCACTTGTGCAAATGATTTAGATCATCCATTTTATTGTTTGAATTGTATGAGCTACTGATATGACTGTGCTCCCAGCACCATCTTTTTGTAATTTGGGAGCCTTTTTGGTACTTCTCTTAAGGAAATTACATTACCTTGTTGAAGAAAAAGAAAAGTGCAAAATCACAAGCTGCACTCTCCGCGTCTCCATTATTAACTTATGATGAAAAAAGAGATGCAACAAGTTATCTTATGAAACATGTGTTTACCTCCAAACGAAGCTGCTACTGCAACAGACCCAGCAGCACTTCCTGCGGCACCAGCAACAGCAGCAAACCCACTTGCTCCAATCACAGGAACAAGAGTTCCCAATGTCGGGGCTAAAGCACCAAAACCTGCAGCTATTGCTGGAGCAGCTAAACCTGTTTACAAACATAATAAAGGCAACAAAATTATAACGATTTCGTCCCCTATGAGCAATCTCCAGAGTCACATTCCAACTTCTTTATGCATCTAACGAAGACTGTAAGGAGAATCCATCTGTTCCATGTAAGGCTTATCGCTAAAAGGACAAAGAAATTTGTTTCCTAAGAGGTTTGCTTAAACATGTCAGGACCTTATTTAAGAAACTTAAGAAAGTCTGGAATGTCATACCACCAGTAACTGCCAACAAGGTTCCTCCAGTTAATGCAGCTGCTCCTATTATACCTCTTCGTTTCCACTTAGCCCATGAGCTTTTAGGAGATCGGCTTTGTTCCTTTAATTGTTCTTCTTTCAGTGCCATTGCAGAACAAGCAATGGTGGTCTCGATGGCTTCCTGCAGCAGATAATTCCATTTTTCGTTGTCTGTACAAGGTTAAGGAGGTCCATGCTTTAAGTTATTATAGCCTTGGGCAGCACAAATTTCTGCATCAATACTACAGGCTCCTTTCATATGAAGTAGCCATGTTCCTACTTTAGAAGAAAAAGATTGCCAGATTAAATAGAGAAAAAACATGACTTTGCTTCTGCAGTCATATTATAGTGAAGAAAAACATAAATTGACATCAAAAAGTGGAACCAACAGTCAATGTCCTTTTTCTATTGATAAAGTAACTGCTCAAAAAAAAAGGAAGAATAGAACAAAAGATGAAAAAGATTTGAAACAATTAAGTACACAAAAGAAAACCAGACAAGCCCCTATTGGCCACTACATAGTCATAGCAAGGTGAAGATACAAGTGTGGCATGAACAAAAATCCTTATCTTAACTAACATGTAAGAAATGATTTTCTAGTAACATACTCCAAAAAGGTGAGAAGAGCACTCAATTATGTAAAGTGTCAGCTCTCTACTAACTAGATGCCTCCTGTGTACTGGCTGGACTTGGACTTTATCACCTGCAGAAGAACAAGGCGTTTGCAATAGCCTTTTTAAGATGATCATCACTTCTGTAGGATAATCTTAAATGGCGTAAAGCTAATTGTAGAACCCTTCCAATTTCCATAACCTTTATGGTATAAAATTTCAAAGCTATCCCACCAACAAATTAAGTAGAGCTTAGACTAAAATTAAGCAAAATCAAAAATATTTCCATCTTTAAGAGTTTCTTCTTGTTGGACTTGAGACGATAGAAAGAACATAAAGGATCAGGGATGAAATGCTTAAGGTGTTGTGTTTGAATGCTCCTACTTCTATATGTCCTTCTTTAAAGATGATGATATGAAATGAGCTTAAATGAAGAAGCGAGGATTCATATAGCCGACCCTAAGTCATTCGGTACTGAGGTGCAGTTGTTGTTTGGTGCTTCGTGCATAAGAGAGATAGTGAGGAAGTCAACCACCTAATACTCATTGGTAGATGGTGCATAAGCTTTATCATAAGGTGTAGAATATGTTTAGAATCATTGGTAATGGCAGGGAAAACAAGGGATTTGATGCTAAGCATGAAATTTCACGAGAAAAAATAGAAGACGGAAAGCATAGGAGACGGCAGTATGCCACATCTGGCAGTCATGTTAATGGCATAGTTTTTAAATATATTAGAGGAATCTTGTTATTTTTTTGTATATCTTGGTGCACCTCCAATATCCCGATTATGCTACAGACAAATGGATGCTTTGTGCAGAAAAATGTTGTGTCTTTTTGAAAGTTCTCTACATGGTATACATCTTTAATCTTTTAAGAAGGCATGGTATACATCTTGTATGCATAGTTTTCCCCATCATTAAATTCCTTTGAGAAGAATAGTTTTACTGACCTCACATTACTAATTGGGGCTCTTACGAGTGTTTTTCATTTAATTTCTCCTACTTGGAGATGAGTTTTGTACCGAAATGATGCACAAGGGAGAACTTACAAAACATTTTAGTAAAACTTGAGCACTTAAATTCTTCCCAAATCACATCGAGCATGTATGGACAAAGGATATCCAGCAGTATTAAAGAAAAACACTCCAGAAGAGACAACAGCAAGAGAATAAATGATTGGACAATAATATTGCAGAAATCACATGTGATGTTGATGCAGGAACACACCACTTTGATCCATTTGACATCAAACCATGTAGCTAACAACCGCAAAGCCATGCGATGTCATGCATCATAACCCCTCCTTTGTGTATATTTTTTATTCTCCTCAGATGATTGAGCAAGACAGGCTGAGAAAAGTTGATAGAGAACAGTAACTTTCCTAGAATATTCAAGTGCCGATGCCTCCTCCACAGGTTTTTCATCAAATCCACTAGCTGACTCTAAATGGGCTTGCTCAATGCTAGATGGCTTCTTGCTTTTCTCTTGGTAAGTTTCAACTTTTGTAGTATTTTCCAATTCAGACCTAGACTGCGTATCAGCAAGGGATAGTTTCTCCCAACATTTATGCTCATATTCAAGCTGCTTCTCCTTCTCAGACACATTATGGAAAGTTCTCTCCATGCTTGATGCCATAGCATCGATAGCTTTTGCAAGATCAAGTTCTTTCTCTGCTGCATCTGAAGAAGAATCAGCACCTTCTTCAGAGACAGATAGTGACCTTAGAAACTGTCAAACTAACGTAACATCAGTCATTATGGCATCAAACAAGTAACAGCAAAATGGCACAGAATTACACTCACTGAGGGTACTAGCAGAAGCTATCAAAAAGAAAAGGATAACTTTTTTCCCTTCCGCTAGAAGCATTTATCGGAAATCGCTACAAAGTCCTGTCTGATGTATGCTACACTTCGGGTGTGCATGTTATGGCGATCAAATCATTTGCCAGTGTTCAGTTACCCAAAAATAGTTTAAATGTTTTTCTTTCAAAAGAGTAAACAAATCTAACAAAAGGAGGAAAGCCACTCATCAATTTACACTGAAATCATTTTCCTACATAAATATCTTAACTCGTATAAGCATGTAGCATGCTTCAATCAACAAGTAGGCATATTATCATTCCTAAACATAACTAAAACACAACCTTGATACCCTGTCTTCCACTTTATATAATCACCATATGTTACATAAATTTATCCACAATCAAACCCTAAATATGAGCCAGAAAATGATTCCCAAATAAACTCCATAATTTAGTGCCACTTATCAGTAAATTTTCTGATGGTCTCAACATGACCTCAATGCTGATTTAGACAATTAACCGCTCCAACGTGATGCTTTGGTGATGAAGACCCAGCAGTCCCCTCTAGTCCAGTCCGTGCTTTTTTATCAATGTCTAGAAACCTGTCAACCACAAATTGAACATACAACTTAACTCAAGTAACAACGTTATTTGAAATTCTGAAGATTAAGAAAGCAGAAGGGAATTAACTTGAAAACTGGTCGGAGGAGGCCGGATGATTCGTGGACCCAAGTTGAGGGTCGTCGGAGACAGAATCATTATTGCTGCTATTACTGATACAGTCTTCCTCGTCGGACGGAAAGCCCAATGGACAAGTCTGATGAATGTGGGCCTGATGAAGGGCCAGACCGAACAGAGCTCCGGCTGCGTACCTTTGCATTGGGGTCAATGTCGAAGACGACATCGTTTTTGTTCTAAGAAAAAACTAGTATGAAATGTTCGGTGAAGGAAGAATGTAGAGCATTCAAGTGATCAAATGGAATGAAAATTCATGAAAAAGTGTTCAGTATTCCCAGTTTCACCATTGGCGTTCACTTCCAAAGCTCTTTTTTTCTTTATTTAACGGGCGATTTATGTTCTTTTTGGACACTTGGCGTAAAGGTAGGGCTAAAGGTGTTGTGTCCGTTTTCTTTGGTTTTTTCCCAACTCAAACAAACCGAAGATGTGTATAGTGATTACTTTGATTTATTGTATTATTTTTCTAGGTGAAGTCGAAGAATTTAAGTCGGCAATTTTGATTAGCAAATCATTTACATTTTTAATTTCATATTCAATCTCAAATTATTGACTGTTAATTTAGAAGAACTATACCCTTTTTGACTCTGTGCAAATTGAAATCTATAATTTGATAAAATCAATCAAGCATAAAACATATATACTTAAATATATATTTATTGATGAATTATTTTGAGTGAATCTATGTCATTCGATTAAAAATTTTGGATTAATTTGTGTTGTATATAAATAAAAATGGTTAAAAAAAATTATATGAAAACAAAGAAATTAACGAAAAAAATTATTTTAGCAGGGTAGGCTATATTATGATCGATTATCTACCCCAAATCTCATTTTGACCAAGCTAGTAGTCAACTTATTATTATATTCTAATCTATTTATTGATTTAATTCATTTGATACCTTTACTTGTTATCCATGGACCTCTTTTAAGACATCCGAAGCAGTTCAATGGCCTACATGAGTACACTTCAATCAAATATACCTTCCTTCTCTATAGGCTAAATTTGCTACCTCAAGTAGCAAGAAGCAGGAGCTAAGATGATCGAATATTAAAGACATCAATTTTATAGCACTAGTGAAATGATATGTGCTAGATAACATTGCATTTACAGGCTCCTTTTACAAGAAACAAGATTTGATAGTTTACTCATTCATGTTTTACAATGTCAAATTAATCCGTAACGCTTAACCATTCAAAATGCAGAACATCACTATCTACTGCAGCTTACACGTGGCGAAATCCTCCGAGCCCATAAACTTGCTAAAATGGATTTGTACCTATTACCAAGTTAACACACTGGTCCGGAAGAAAAAATTGCATCTGCTGTATTTTGGGGGTAACATTTTAGCTACATGTCAATTTCTTACTCGGAAAAAGAATTACTGATTATACAAAATGAAAGCAATTGCCTTCAATTTACACCTTCATGGGTGTAGATAGTCACATGCCGCCCCCTTCTTGCAACGCCCACTCTCATAAAATTTACAAATTCGCTGATTTTTGGGAGGAGGTCTAGAGTATCCTCCACCACCATATGGCTGCTGTCTGTTCCAAGATGGCCTAACCCTACCAAATCCCGGCTCTCCTCCTTGATGAGCCCAGTGACCACCAGACCTTTCCCCTGCATACCTCCGTTGGCTATCCCACACTGGATTCCCAGTGAAAGGTGTGCCTCGATTCATATGTGAATTTACCCATGCAGCTCCTGTGCTGCTTCCAAATCCAACATTTGTATATCCCTGAACTGGTCCACCCCAACTCGGGTTTCCAGGTGCTGTGCCACGGCCATTGGTCATACCTTCAAATACTGTACTCCTACCCGTTGCAGAAAATGCAGCAGTTTGACTTGTGGTACAAGGTGTAGGTATACTGGACCCAGCATCCCCCTGGGAAAACAAAACATCAGCCGACTTGGTTTCTCCTTCACTACTAGTAGATGAATTTCCGCCAGACCTCCTTAATGGATCAAAAGCATCAGCTCGAGATGCACCAACTGTTTCATCCGTCACAGTAGATTGACAAGGTAGTTGTAGATCTATAGTGGAGCTCAAGGCATCACTTCTTACAGGATCATGTGTATGACTTAGCTCCTCAATCGGACTAAAGCAATCAGTTTTGCAACCAGGTATCATCTCTTCATCGCACCTCATAGCAGAAGTAGGAGAACCCATATCATTTTGATTTTGAGATTCCATGGCGTCAACTTCAGCCAAAAGGTCCGACACTGACTCCTCAGCCAAAGTGCTGAACTCTATAGGCTCACCAAAAAAGTTCGGCATTGGATGAGATGGGGAAGTATGATTAAGTTGGTCGGCATTTGAAGCAGGTGTCACAGCATCATCACCCACTGCTTCAGCTGGTTTCAGTGACGAAACGGTGACAAGACCAGAATCCCATACTTCTGCAGATGGTTTTGCAGGAAGTTGGTTGGCATTTGAAGGTGTGGCAACATGATCACCCACAGTGTCAGCCGGTTTCAGTGAGGAAACAGAGACATGCCTAGAATCCCATTCTTCAGTAGATGGTTTTGCAGCTGATGAACTTTTACCCCATTCATCGGCTATTTCATGAAGTTGGGCCCCACCAACCACTGGACCAGAATCACCGCTCCACCTTTGGCCTGATTCCTGAACAGGAAGACTTGATGGACCAGATTCTTTATTTTCACCTGCATGACCACCTTGAGCTTCACTGTCGGGAAGAATTGACGGACCAGATTCTTTATTTTCAGCTGCATGACCACCTTGAGCTTCACTGTCGGGGAGACTTGACGGACCAGATGCTTTATTTTCAGCTGCATGCCCATCTTGAGCTTCACTGTCAGGAAGACTTGATGGAACAGATTCTTTATTTTCAGCTGCATGCGCACCTTGAGCTTCACTGTTTGAAATAGGGGTAGGACTTGGCAAATCATGAATATCTGAACCACGAACAGGAATAACTGAACTCAACAAAAGCAGCTTCTCAGCAGCCTGAGCTTCAAGGTCACCATAGCTCGTCTCTGGAGTAGGACTAGGTAGGTCTGGGAGATTCATTTTTCCTTTCTGTTCAAATGAATCACTTGATTTGGTAACAGGAGCAAAACTAGATCCAGAATCCAGGTTAATTGAACCTGTATTGCTAGTAAAAGATATCTGGCTCTGACCAGAAGATGGACCTGAATTCCAACTGTTTGATTGTGCATGGCACAATGTGCTTTTACGTGAATTCTGAGTTCCATAATCTGTAACAGAGCGGTAATTATCATTTTCGTGTCCTTTTCCTTGACGTGGAAGAGCTAAAATCACCTCCCGCTGACTAGATGAAGGGGAGCTCGACGGTTGGGGTTTGTCAGAACAAGAATTATTTCCCTTCAATGACTCCACGCATTGGGGAAAAGAATGGGACAATCCATCCATCCTCGTAAACTCTGAGTTACCGTTTGAATAGTAACTTGCATTATGGGGGTTCCCAAGTGCCACCCTCTTTCCACATTCTCCCCCTGAGCCAGTAGCATTCTCAGACCACCTAACAGTAGTTCTACTATCTGAGCCATTTGGTTCCCACGACTGGCTTGATCTCTTATCATGCACTTGAGATTCTTTATGGAAAATCCCCTTTAGTGCATTAGTTAAAAGTATCGAGTCTTCATGCTCATGATTTGTCCATATCCTCATATCAGGAGGAAAAAGCCCTGACGTATTCCATTTCCTCAACTGCATCACAGAAAATGGTCCTTGTATTCGTTTAGCAGGGTCTCGATAATGCCACAATTTGTCAGTTTCACTACAGTTAACGGATGATGAGTTCGCCGTAGAGAGACTAGCAACTGAAGTTTCAGATCCAGACCTATCCACTGCCTGTTCAACAGGAAGTTGATTTACTTGCTTGTCCAAGATATTAGTTCCACAAGCTTCTCCTTTCCCACTCATCCTACATCGAGCCATGATGGATCCCTCTTCTTTAACAGGATAAACACAAGAAAAAACTTTAGTTAGCTGACGCTAAACAACCTTTTGAAGGACTTCATAGTAGAATCTAAATCTTACCTCGGCTCCCTGAAGATTGAAGTTTCCTTCTACTAATTCTAGTGCATTTTGGTGCCGGACGTTCAACTGCATTTTGTTCCATCAGCAATAAGAAATCATTTTATTTCTTCCTCACCCCCACCCTCAAAACAAATGGTAAAGGGTTTAGCAACACCCAAAGAGATGCTGAAAACAAAATGATACATACCTTTCCTCTTGTCATTGTGTTCTCCATCATTTCCTTCAGATTCATAATCTGGGTTCATCTTGGGATCAGCATGCACTTCTGGAATCTCTAGAAGCCTCCGATGGCGCTCCTCAGGTGTCTTCAGAAGCTCTAACTTCTTGATACATTCTCTGAGCGTGGAACAGTCAAGGAAGTCCTCATGATCAAGGTCAATGTTCTCCAACTAATGAATACACAAAATGACAATTCATAAAAATCAAATGGTGCCTCAGCTTTCCAAATTGAGGCATCAAAGCTGATGTTGGCAGGTAAGTAACTATTAAAATATATTGTCTCAGAAAAGGATATTCTTTCTTGTGCCCCTTCTCACTTGCTCTATCACGAAGATTATTGAGGCGCATTATCTCTGCTTCCATGGACTGTATTTTAAGATTAAAAAACACAAGCACATCAAAACACCATACTAAAATTCTGAAGTGCAAAAATGTAACAGTTCCATGAAAGTAGCCATAACAATTTCTGATGTTTTGAGAAAGAACAGCATTACTTATGGAGAGCACACTATATTGCACGATCAGTTACCATCTCATCACAATTAATCGCTCCTTTTCCCTATTTTTTCCCTTTTGGGGAAGTACTATCTTGACAACTTAAGAGCAAGACATAAGGGTCTTGAACAAATAAAGGTCATCAAAACAAAAGGGAATCCTCTCGACATTCTGGACTGTGTTTCTTGGGCTGGGGTTTATCAGAAACAGCTTCTCTGCCTCTGAAGTAGGGTAAGATCAGTGTACACCCCCGCCCCATCCCCTAATCACACTTTGTGGGTCTACACTGGGTATGTTGTCATTGTATTTTTACATGTTTCTACGTGCTTGAAGTTTTGCTACGCAGGAAGTACATCCACCTTGAATGCCAAGAACAGTATGAAATGTTACAAATGTGTAGCACTTTTTCCTTCATATATCTTTTTTAAAATTTTGGCAAACCCATCCCCTCAAATCCCTGGTTCCAGGAGCCAACAATGGTTTCTCCTGCATTTAAATCCCTTTTTTTAAGGGAATTGAATCTCCGACTTATGGTTGGAAGTGGAAAACTCTTACCACTAGAACAATCCTTTCTTGCATCTTCTATTAATGTAGGTCTTCCAACCTCTAACATGATTATTGCTCGAACTTTTATCTTACAATTTTCTGATCAAAGATTGGGGAATTAGAAGAGAAGAGTCTCATTCAGCTCAAAGAAAAGTTAATCTTCCAACTAAGTTGAATAATCGACTTCTGATTGTCTTCTGCTTTTCCAACCCTCCAGTTAAGACTATATCAAGTCATCAGCAGCATGCCTTTCTGCAAGACTTCTTATTTTCATGGGGCGAAAATAATAAAAATAACAACCGGCGCCCTCAACTTCACACTACCATGTCTACTTTATGAAGAAATAACGAGCTACCCATTCCACAAGGAGTAATGCATGGTGGTCTTTTGCCAAAGAGGTAGTACCACTTTATGTATACCAGTAGATAATGTGCTAGCCAATTCCAAGAAAGAGATTATCCAGAATAGTAAGGTAGTTGTCCATCTTTTCATTTATTCCCACAGAAGAAGTCCCAAAGGCACCTCCCATGAATTTGTAAAAATGTCCATTATGCGATATTAATGAACTGGAAGAATATAGGACAGGACACACGAATACAGAGCAACTGTTGAAAGATAAAGTTTGGTGACATATATTTAAGGAACCAACAGTAAATTGCTTTGGATAATATACAGGCAAGGTTACTATTAAAAGAATTGAACAACAAAGCAATTGACATACATCATAGAGTTTTACTGCCCGGAGTTCCATAGCTTTGTTCTGTATCTCACCCTACAATTAAATATGATTAAGTTAGCAATTTTAGTTTACTATAGCAAAATTTACAATACTAAGGTTTGTACACTTACTACAGTAACCCTTTTCACAAGCCCGCATTTTATACTCTGACGTAATCTTCTGCACTCATCCTGAAACGACAAATTTAAGCAATCACTTAAAGCCCACAAAATCATGCTGAAACGGACCGAAACCAAAACCCTTGGAAAGAACATATTCGGTGTAGAAGGCTGCGCAAACTAGAAATGGAAACTTTTTTATGGAGGAAGAGCAATTTGGTAAAAAATTTAACGTGTAAGACATAAATGCAATGATGTGAAATAAGCTTTCCCCATAATGCACCTGACTTTCATAGTCAGCAGCTAATAAGTAAATTCAACTTGCCACTCACAGCAAAGTTACAGATAACAAAAATAAACGAGACAAAATAAAATTAAACAAAACAAATAAAAACAGAATTCCTTCGTATAGGCCATTTCAGCAAAAAATTCAAGGTTAAATAAGCAATATCAACACTTTCCAGACCCAAAAAACAAGATGCTGATTCTCTCGTGGGCAATAATTTATTACATATCAAAAGATACTCATGACCTCATACTTATTGACTAGATTCAATATAGAGCAAGAAAGTGCCTGACTTTCCCAGGTTGTAGAACAGCACAGGATAGGATTAGACAGCAAATAATGGTGCATGTGATACCAAAATATTACCATAGTAGAAGAGATAAAATGTGGCTGATTTTGATACTCCATCAATAAAACCATCTCAAACCTAGTCATCACCCCCTCAATGCAACCATATTTGTTCTTTTACACACAATACATATGTCAGTACCAGACAGACCACTTGCAATGGATAAGTATGTCATCACAACAGGCTGATTCATCTTCGTACCAAATTGCCAATACAATCACCAACAACCCAGCCCTCACCTCCTCAATGCAAGTAATAAACCCACTTGATTTTTACAATCCAAGCTTACTACTTTCTGGGTCACTTTTAAGTACTTTATTAATGTAAGCTACACCTGGAAAACCTTACTCCCTATTTATAATCACACCCCTACACCGTAGAACCAGAAATCAGGTAGAACTTGCTCAACCTTACTCACGATTTCCTAAAAATAACATCCCTAACTTGCCAGTATTACGAGCTCATCTAGAAACTGTGTATCATATGCATGTTAAATGGAGTAAAATTATAGTGACAAGTAAAGCTTGCTCGTGTCTCTGTGAACTAAATGATTCTTCAGCCTCAGCTTACGTGGTATATATTTCCTCTATATAATTCCAATACAGCAGCTGTTAGTGCTGCATTACTTAACAGTAATAATACATATTATGGCTAATGTGAAAATGAGCAGCCTAAGAAAAAAGTCAGAAAAGACTGGGCTACAACAACAAAATAATAAAGATGAATATCACCTTCTCTGCTGCAATATCTACAGATAAGCAAGGTTTTCTTTAACCAGTGCGAGAGTAAGGATGCAATGTTCAAAATGGATGGAGAAGGAAATGTGTTGTCTTGATTACCTCGCAGAAATCTTGATTTGAAATGGTATCAATAGATACGGTTTCTTTCTTGTCTAAGTTCAATACTTCAAGTAGTACATCAACTGTCTTATCTCTGATCTTATATGGTTCAGATGTCCTGCATGTACCTGCACAAAAGAATTACTATAAGCCCACAAGCAAGAACAACACCATATTGCATCACTGTGTTAACAAAAGCTTCATGATCAATTTGTACCTACAACATGGACAAGCCTGTAAATTTCCTGTTTCTGATCATTACCAGGTATTCTTATGCGAACAACTGAGCCAGTAACTCTGTCATGGAACTTCTCCAGATCTTCAGCGAGATTTTCCATCAAATCACGCCGCAAATATAAGAAATTTATATTGTGAGCATCAATTGCCGCATATTCATCAAGATTAATCTGGCTCATTTTTACTTCACCATTTTTACGATTTCTACGTTTTTTCGATGAAGAGATGTCAATGCCATCATCAAGTTCTACATGGCTAGTCACTGTTCCAACAATTCCAGCTGGTATAAAAGCACTTTTCTGTGAATCCTCCTTTATCAGAAAGTGAAACTCGATAAGCTTTAGCATTTCTATGTGCCCAACATATGGCTTACCAAAAAGGCTTTTGAGCCTTAAATCACAAATTATTTGACTCTTCCTTCGAGGATCTCTAAGATTATTTTTCTTAATATAATCGAGCAGAAGTGTTTGGACATCAAACTGAGATATAGCAGAAGTATCACCATCTTTCATATATGCAACAAAATCCAATAGCTCCTTTGACGCCCACTCCATGCATCCATTCACTGATGTCTGCATAACAGCGCTTCCCTGTTTTGTCCTCAAACAATCTTCATTCTGCAGCTCTAGCTCTTCAGCAGGCTTTGTTAGTTCTGACTGAGGAGTAGAACTGAAAATGCTAGGGTCATTAGACTCAGCAGTTGATCGGCTTTCAGTGGTTGGAGGATCCTTTTTAGATAGCTCTAAGTGTTTCTTCAGCTCTAAATGGTCAAATGACTTGCCAGCAGTACCTTTGCCATCATTTGCAACATAATGACCATAAGGCAGTAGCGACCGCCTACCATGTACTGCATTTGATTCTTTCCATGGATTTTTAGCTTGAAGAAGTTCATCAAGTGTTAATGATAGATTTTCCTTTAGGATTACCCAATACACCTTGAAGAGATACTCCCAGCTGGTTTTGTCATCAAAATCAACCTGAACCTGATATGTTTTAGGTAAATAAAAACTTAGCCCAAGATTACTTTATGGAGATAAAAGAAAAGAGAAGTAGAAAATGATAAACTTAAACATGATAATATCAGTGCTTCGCGAAGAAATTGTTTATTCGCAGTTAGACTGGTAAGTGTCCTCATCTCTCTTTCTATAGATCCTTCTTGCATTTGCTTACCAAGGTTTTTCTTGATTTTGCAACTCCGCAGTTCCTATATTATAACTCTTATTTTACTAATCACAAAAGAAGGGATGAAAAATATTAACCAATGTAAAGTGCTGAAGACTATGTCATGTTCCATCGTTTTCACAATATTCCTATATTTATAACTCTTATTTTACTAATCACAAAAGAAGGGATGAAATATATTAACCAATGTAAAGTGCTGAAGACTATGTCATGTTCCATTCTTTCCACTATAAATATCATCCCTTTTTTATGGGTAAAAAATCACTAATCATTCTTGGGAGAATGAATCTTTACAGAGGTATACTGTCTTCATACCAATCCAGAAAGGACTAAGCTATGGCATGAGTTGGCTGCATTCAGAGGCTTATGGTTAAAGGAATGGTATTGGAGAAAATTTCAATGTGTTGTAGCTATGGCATGAGTTGTTGTTGTAGATTTTGGAAGTAAATGCCTCAACCATACAACGAGGTCCAAGGCAATGAAAGGCCTTTAGTCACCTCGTCCTTCACTTCACAGTAGGTGCAGACATCTGGAGCTTTATTATTCAAGCTTTGGACAAAGTTGGGTCATGCCACAGTCGATCAAAGAAGCTACAAATGCTGGCGTTTTGGGAGATTCGATAAGGCCATCAAAAGGATCTGCAAAATGACCCCAGCATCTGAATTTTGGTGTACTTGAACAGAGAGGAATTGCAAATTTTCTAATGGAATCTCAGCTCCTACATACTCCCTGAAAGCTAGAATTTTAGTCAGCCTCTTTTTTCTGGAGCACTCCAACCTTTGTAAATAGCAATGATAATTTTTTGAACTCAGTTATAACACCCTGATCTTAGCATTGTTCCTCATGTATTGGAACTAACCACACATACCTTTTTATTTTAATAAGGTAAGTAAAAGCTAACCACTATATATCTTCTGTACTTGTTGCATCTTCTTGATGCCTTATTAATGAAATCTTCTTTACTTCATTAATCCGGAATCTTCCCAAAGAGAAAATGACAAGATATTGTGAAAATCACTTGCAAAATTCTGCATCCTACTGAGATCTCAGATCTTACAGTACTTTTCATTTTTTTTTTTTGATAAGCAAAACATATTTTGTAAGATCCCACAGTACATTACACATACCATTTCCTTATCTGCTTGGTCTTTGTTCTCAATCAGCATGATAGTTTTCATGCATGTCGAGCAAAAGCCTTTGTTTCCTCGAACACACACGTAATCCGCATTTTTCGTGCATGCCTTGCACAATGAATAGGTACAAGTATAGCACAGGTAGTGGGAAGCTTTTTGGCACACACTACAAATATGCCAACCTGAAAAGGGAAAAAAAAAAGTTAATACCAGTGTGTTGTATCATTCCTGGCCAACGATGTTGATAACATGCTTCATATAGAAAATAGAACCAGATCTTTTGTAGTTCAAGAGAAAAGTACTAAGTGTAAAATAAAAGCATGCACAATCAGTCTCTGGTACCAATCATGAAAGTGGATTCTACTCTCTTTTTTTAATCAAGTAAACGTAATATCATTCATAAACATGACCAAAGGCCTTAACGAATACAAGGAATATACCACAAGGTAGAGAATCTACACCAAGAAAAGATTCTCACAAACTCCACCTAATATTGTGGAAGCGGATTCTACTTTAACATTGATGATTACTTAGATAAGTTCAAGTTGAATTTTTCAGTTTTTGTTGTTGTTGTTGTTGTTCCAACCTTCTGTGGACATAGATTCCCTGGATATCACAAGCCTCCTCAAATGTCCTAGAATATATCAACTATAATATATTTATGTACACTGATATACATTTTTAAGTTAAGACTTACACTCCTTGAAGCATCATTCAAGCAATACATTAATCAATACCAAAAGTCGGTTTTAGCAACAAAGTTTTCTAAGCAACATAAGAAAAGGTTCTTGCAAAAACCTCTCAGCTTAGCTACATTTCCATACTATCTTTTGTGATGTTTATGCTATTCCAATTGCTTAAGCCTCCCGTTTCATAGAACAATCACAATCTTTCTTCTATGTAGGACAAGGAGTACCTCAAAGGAAACAGATAACTAGGATGCTCTAGATAAAATATGTGCAATGTAGGGAAAAGGGAAAATAGAGAGAGGGAGAGAGAGAAATTATTAACAATCATATGAACTTGTTTGCTAGTAATCTATGGGAATTCCCACACATGGTGTGAAAGATTGTTTGTGCTACATTTCGAACATGTTAAAAATATGTAACCTGTTCAAACTTGGAAAAAGACGATGAAGAAGACAGTAACATACATAAATGATGACAAAAAGGAAAAAGATACAAATATGCACTCTATACAAACTCAGAGAAAGAATATTGAATACAATAGAGAGATACATAAGTGAAGACAAGAAAAGGCGAAAAATACATTATATACTATATACAAAATTTTAAAAAATACTCCCTCCGTCCAACAATAGTTGCCACTATTTACTTGGCACACACCTAAGAAAACAACAAATAATAGGGATAGTTAATAGTACTAATATATTACCCTTTGAATATATCAAATTTAATGCTTTGAGAAATGTATTAGATATTAAATAGTATCTATCTAATAGCAAGGGGTACAATGGACAAAAATAGGTAAATAATTCATTGATTTTCCAAATTAGAAAAGTATTGTTGGATATCTATTTTTTATATAGTGGACAAATAAAGTTGGATAGAGGGAGTATTAATGAAGGCGACAAAAAGATACACATGTCAAGACAATAAAAGGCAAAAGAAACAATATGCACTTCATGCAAAATTGGGAAAGACAGAAGATGACAAAAAGATGCACAAGTCAAGACAACAAAAGCCAAAAGATACTTATGTACTCTATAAAAGTTAAAAATAGACTATGAAAACAACAAAAGTACATGAGACAACACAATAAAAGATAAAAGATCCACACAGTATTGGGAGACAGTGCTGCGATTTTCATTTTCCAAATCTTCAAAATCACTTTATTATGAGATCACACTTTGAATTTTAAAGGTTTAATAAAGACTAATGAGAATCCATGTCTAGGACTTCATATTATCTCAATAAAGGATATTGAAAAAGAAAAGCATCCAGGATGTTTCCGTTCTTCAAGCCAATACCTAGACTTGTTATTCAGGCAAGATACTAATGAGCAAGAGAAAAGCAACATAACAATGACTCACATGCTTTTTCCATGGTTTTTACTTGAGAACACTCGCCTCACTGATTCTTACCTCCATTCCTTTTATCTTGGAAATTGAAATGTTTATGCAAAGCATTCTGTAAAGCAGTGTATCATACATGCCCATCCAAATTCTGATTATGCAGGCACAATACTATGTTTCAAGTTTGCAGCTGAAACCTTCCCAACATTGAGGACTCGTTCAAGAAATATCAATTAAGGCTGTCATTGCATTTATAGAAGATGCTTCTATAATGTAACCACATGAATTATGCCATGCAAGACTTTTAAGCCCTAATATCCCATTCTCAATAATCTAGTAGTATTTTTAATACGATAAAGTTAAAGTAATTATATAAACAGAGAACCCATGAAAAACTACTATCATCTTTTCTCTCTACTTAAATAGAATGTCATGTAGTTCTCTCTAAGCTCTTGCCAAAATAATTTCGGCATTTAAATTATCCTATCATGAACATAAAGTAACTAAAGAAAAAACAACTCTAGCAGCAAAGAACTATATGAACAGAACAGATTCTTCATGTGCATAAAGAAGTAAGAGAAAGCATACCGCAGTTCCATTTAGCCTTGGAGCGGAAAAATGCCTCATCCCGCTTAATACAAGCTGGATGATATGCCTTTGGACACCCCCTGTCCATTAAAGAAACAACTTGTAATACAATTCCGTTCCTTAAGCACTGGTACATTTTTTTCAACATTTTTAGCAAGTAACTTAAAAATGGAAAGTAAGCTTCACTCACTTGCGATCGCAAAGAACAAGAGAACCACCATCAAAACATATGAAGCAAACATCTTCATCCTCTACTCGCGGCTTCTTTAGCGGCGGAGGTTTCGCCACCAGGTTACGAGATGGCCTTCCTCTCTTCCGGTTATCGATTCCGCCGATCACGCCTGCATCTGAAGTCCTGGCATCTACAGTCACCCTAGCTGGAGCACCTCCGGCAACCGAAGACGGAACTCCGACCAGCTGAGAACCATCCATATAATGTACGGAACTACACTGTTCCGACTTCTGTAATTCCATAGATGTTGCCGCACCTTCATCGAACCTTCGACTGTCTGTGTACGTCCCTGAGCTGGAATTACCACCAGCAGCAGCATCCATGGAGAAGAATCGTATCAAAACCCTAGACCAGTGAATAGTGTTAGATCATTGACTAAACGACGTCGTTTGAAGAAAGGAAGAAAATTCGGAGACGAAAATGAGAAATTAAAGAGAAAGATTAGGAAGAGAGAAAGAGGACACGATTGGTTGGCAGCCAAGTGTGCCGGTAAATTGAAAAAATTGTTTTGCGTATTAACCTTTCGGCGAAACAAAAAAAGACTTGTCAATTTACACACATGGGAAAGCGTCAAACACGGCTTATTTGAGATTGTTTTTTATACTACTACTATTACCCTTATTTTGTGTCTTTTTTATATGACTCGATTCTCAGTTTCTCCACTGTCCAATAACCACGTGACTTGGTTTCCAACTCTTCCTTTTTTGGTTGGCATTTTTAACATTTGCCTTTTTTTTTTTTTTTTTTATAGTAATAATGGAGGTAAAAAAAACTCACTTTCTCTATCCTAAATTAATTAATTTTTAAGATATTTTTAACATTTAAAATAGTTAAATTATTTAAAATTTAGATGAATATTTTAAAAAAAATTATATTTGTCCTTTCATTTATTGAAATTTTATATTTTCTTGGCTAATAGTATCTTTAAATATTCTTCTTAATATGTGTGTATTATCTCACAAATCTAATTAAAATGAGATAGGGAGAGTATTAGAGTTGATTTTCCCTATTTTTAACTTTCCTTCCTTAAATGGTTATTTACGTATTGTGAAGATTTAAGTAATGTTATTCTTAAACTTTTTTCCTGTCATTCAATTACTAAAAAGATTTCTTTGAAGTTACATTTGAATTTTTCTTCCCTAAATAGTTGGTTAAGTATAGTGAAGATTTTCACGAAATTCATTTTTCAATATTTTTCCTATTGAGTCATTTAAATGTTAAAAAAGATTTTTGTGAAGTCATGTTTGCATTTTCTTGCCTAAATGGTTATTTAAATCTTATGAAGATTTCACTAAAGTTGTTTTTAAAAAAAAAAAATCCTATAAAATCATCTAAGTTAATTTTATGTTCTAAAAAGGAAAATATTTTATGAGTCAATAATTTTTTAAATTGGCATGACATGGCATATTTATTTGTTATTTTGCATTTCAAAGAAAATCTAAATTAATTTGGAACAAAAAACATTGAGTCATTGAAGTTTAAGTATATGTCAATTTAAGCTCTATAGCGTCTTGAAATGAAGTCTTATTGTCCTAACAAAAATGATGTTTGGTGCAGTTATTAATTTGAATATCATCCTTATAAATACTTGAATAAATAGAATTTTCTCAATACTTGAATTATTATATATTAAAAAAAAGGTTAAAAATTACTTTAATAAAATTATTTAATACTTGACTTACCAGAATTAACTCGTCAATTATGATGTTGGTTTTGGTTGGGTCAGGCAGCACAAGGACTGCTTAATGGCTATAGTATAGTATATACCCCATCATCTTTCATCACTTTTAATATTCCTTGTGTTTGTCTAATGACAACATATTTTTATTGTGAAAAAGATACAACTTTTTCACAAGATAGCTGCACACTTTCTTCTTGCATTTTTTATGCCTTTTGATTTCTTTTTTTTTTTTTTTTGTTTACTTTATTGATAAGGAGATTTCTCTAGCTTGTGTTGGTTTACGATGATTTCATCATTTTAACTCCATTTCTCTTTCCGTGGAATGTGTATACGTGTTGGTATTTTTGTTAATGGGTGCTAATGTAAAATTAAAATTCATGAATTAATGAGGTTTGTTTTGAAAACGAGCTCTCTAACTCTATGAGTTAGTGGTAAAATCTGTGAAATTAATGAGGTTTATCCTTTTCAGATTTCACTGGATATGTGTTATTATTGTTGTAGTAATTAATGGGGTTTATTTCTTTGAAATTAATTAAAGCTAGTCAAATATTCATTCTCCTAAATTTAGTTAGGTTCATTAGTTCAAAATTAAAATTAGTTAGAATTATACTCTTTCTAATTAATCAATTCGATTTATTTTTTGAAAACTAAAGTTAGTCAAAGATTCATTAAAAAATTACTCAAAAAATCATTCTTTGATAATTAACATTAGTCAAAGATTCATTCTTCCATATGCACTCAAAATTATCTTAATTATGCTACATATAGCTATAATTTGGACACTTACCTTTAGCACTTGCATAATTCACGCAGCATTTATATAATTTATTATACAATTCGTAATATTTGTATAACGATTACATATTTTGCTATAATATGCGCAAAACATTTGTATTATTTACTATGCAATTTGATCCGTGCACGACTTTTGTATAGTTTGCGCACATCGATTTTATAGATC
>DF360677.1:0-26137 GCA_000787875.1 Solanum virginianum | reverse complement strand
GATTTCTTTCGTTTATTGTTCTTACAGGTAATAATTACAACAAAAAATAGAATTAACTACGGAATTTATTGTCATTTCATAGTTTAATGAGTGTTGAAATAATTTAATTAATTGAACTTTTTTATAATTCATAATTAAATAAAAACTACATGCAATATTTATTACTTAGTTATAAATTTTTATCTTCGTTAGTTTCTTATTTTCTGATAATAATTATATTTTTTCTTTTTGTTTAGATGATGACGGATTTGTTAGTTTTGCACGCATCAACATTGCATTATACATCTTATATGTTAACTTAGGTAATTTAGTGTTGTGCTTTAAAATCTCGACACACTTATTAAACAAAAAATTAGTTAATTGCACTAACTATTTCTGTCACGTGATTCATTTTTTAAAAAATATCTAATATTTTAAAATTAAACACATACACTTTTTATACTATAAGAATCATACACTTAAACTCCTTACAAGGTATATCTGAAATTAAGCATATTAAATATAGTAATTATTAAAAGATAAATTAGAATTATAAAATTTAAGGTTTTATGATGTTATTTTAAGATATACAATTATTGGATCAAGCAAAATGTAGTATAACCTTGCTTAGCTTGTACTCTCTCGGTTCATTTTTATTTGTCACTATTTCACTTAGCGAGGTCAAACTATATGAACTTTGACTAATATTTTAAGGTATATTTTTTTATCATATTAATATGTGAAGGATTGAACCTATAATATTTTTCGTATAGTTTTCAATAATCTAAATTTTATTTTTTAAATATTAAATTTAGCTATTTCAATTTAGTTTTAAAATTTAATCAAATTAATTTCAAAAAGTAAAACAATAACAAATAAAAATAAACAAAGGGAGTAACAAACAGTAGTGGACCGTTGGTATAACACAAATAGATAATTAAGATTGACACAAACTTATGAAATGATTTAGATTTAAAATATTTTACGGAATTAGACATTTCTAGATATTGGCATTAAGAATAAAGTTAATTAATTAATTTCCACTTAAATGTTACATGGAGACCAATGCCATTTTTAGAAATTTGTCTTTGGTTCGAAGACTTCAATGCAATTAGCCCCAAAATAATTTTCACTTCATCAGAAATAATTTTAACAAATTACCTTGTCTATTTTTATTATATGATTTGTAATTTGTTCGAAATATTTTTTGATAAGGCGCTAATTTGATTCTCATAATAAAATAATGTTTTTAAAACTTAGGAAACCCTCCTAGATAATGAGATATAGAGTTGATCACATATATTTATAGTAAAAAGCTAGAGGGGACCAAATCAAAGCCTTCTTCATATATATATATATATATCAAATGGTATTATCCTTGGATAAATTAAAAAAAAAATATAACTGATAAAAGAAGACCAAGAGAACGCAAAGAAGAAACGAATAATCTGAACATTGAAAGATAGGGATCCATTAAAACACTTGCACCACTTTATGTACCCATTCAAACCGCGCCAAATGTCCAACTTAGTGAGAATTCAACGATGAATCACTATTATTGAACTATTTAGAGATCAAAATATCCTCAACTAATTCAGTGATAACCCCTTATTATTGAATTGTTTAAAGATCAAAATGCCCTCAACTTTTCTTAAAGGCCTCTTAGCAGACATATCAAACCATGGCTTCTACATTATATATATATATAATCCTTTTGCTACAATCGCACTAGAATAATATATATGATCCAAAGTTTTATATATTTGCTCAGTGACTATTCTCACTTTTTAGGACAATCTCAATTATCTTCGTATAAATTGAATCAATATTTATTTGAATAGAATGACAACAAAAAATCAAACATCACTTCAGTCAATACAATAGTGATGTGAGTCATACTTATCTGAATTCTACTATTATTATGTTTTATTAGAAAAAAAAAATAGCAAAACATATATTCCTTTTTTTTTTTTTTCGAAAAAGAATCTATCATTTTCTTAGAATTGAAGTTTTATACTTTTATAATACAAGATCATTTCTTCTCGTACATTACACAATATCATTCGTTTTTTGGGATTGTAATAACAATACGTCGTGCAAAAACTAACCAAAAAAAATCTTGAATTGCAATAACAAAGAGAAATTATATTTTAAAAAAACTCAAAAAATATATTGATTTGGATAATTTATATACATATGACTGGTAAAAAATGGTATAAATTATTAACAAAATAATTTTATCTAAGCAAGACTTCGTTTGAGGACTATATTGTGAATGTTATTGTATTATAAATATGATGAAAAATAAATTAATTTTAGGTTGTTAACCCACTCAAACATAAATTGATTGATTGAGTTATAATTTTATGGACCAACTATATAACCCACTCAAACATAAATTGATTGATTGAGTCATAATTTTATGGACCAACTATATACCCCTAATGTGATCAATCAAATTGGATCACACATCAGTCACTATACTAGTGTGCGAGTATATTGTGTTGGGCTTAGTTTTGAACCGTGTGTAGCTGGGCTTGGTGCTAGATTCATGTCGGGCCTAGGCCCAAGTAAATTTGTTCTCCGCATTATGTGAAGGAGAGCGAACCTCTCTCTCATTATATATATCATATTTAAAAAATATTTATCATTTATAACAATATAGTTTTAATACATATACAATATATTTTTCATATATAATGTAAAGTTTTTACCAAAATATAATTTTAATATATTTTAAGATACTTATAATACATCTTTATAATTTTAATATATTCTTTCATACATAGTATAATTCATTTATATATTTTTCAAATATAAAATATCTAAGTAACAAATAAAAAATATGTTTAAAAACAGTAAACATTTTATAAAATGAATTCAAAAATGTAATTATTCCTTACGTGAAACTCAAAATTTTAAGATTTGAAAGTAATTTCCTCTTGATGCAAAATTCAAATGTTAAGAAGTCTTTTTATGGGTTACTTTTACAATGTATAAACTCAAAAAATGTTAAGACTAACAAATATCCGTTTTAATAATTATCTAAAATGAATCTTTGTATATGGTCTCAAATTTAGAGCTCGCAAGCAAAGAAAAATACTGGGGATTTTCATAGATAAAAATAGTTTTATTTTTTTAATACTTAAAATAAAAATAATATATCCAATGTAGAATTAAGTATAGCTTGAGAAGAATGGTTTATAAGCAACTTTACACCAATCTTGTGAATGTAAAGAGATTGTTTCCAATAAATTTTGACTTAAATAAAATTTAAGTTTAAAATCAAAACATAAATTTTAAAGATGAATTCTTATGCTTTTTAGTTTTTGTGGTGCTTGATTTTGTTTATATATTTTAGAAGATAAGAATTTTTCTTCATTATATTGTATTTGAAAGTGAATATTGAAAAAACCACTTATTAAGTAGGCCCAAAAAAAAAAAAAAGCAATTGAAACCAAAACAACAATCATGAATACAATTTGATCATTCATTATCTCAATTACATGGAGACAATGGTTTTGCTGCTACTTCCAAAACTAATTGTAGAATTTGTAAAAAATAATGAAACAAGAACCAATTGTAAGTATTAGTCTGACTCTATATATTTATATATTTTTTATTAATTAAAGAAAGCAAAAAAACACACAAAAAAGAGGTTCAATTCCATCCTAAAAAGAATTACGATTAAATAACATATACTTTTTTATCTTTAATAATCTATCTCAACAAATTAGGAACAAAAAAAGCCTCCATTTATCTAAACTTGACCTACCATTATTGAGGAGAAATTGATCAATGAGCAATTCTATTTTTTTTCTTTAATCAACTTATCAAAACACAGAAAAAAAAAGGGGGTTCAATTTCATCCTAAAAAGAATTATGATAAAATAATAAATATTCCTTCTCTAACAATCTATCTCTACAGATTAGGAATAAAAGGTCTCCCTTGTCTAAATTCGACCAACCATTATTGAGGAGAAATTAATCAATGAGCAATACTAATTTTTCTTTAATTAACTTACCTTTAAATGAGTTTGACACATTTAATTCGAGATATTTCAGAAATAATATCTTTACTTTTCTTAAGTAAGTAATGAGGTCTAAATACATTTTAATATTCGAATTTCACTTTGTTATAGGAATTAACCTACCTCGAGATCCTCATATTCACTTGCCAAACTTATCCAGATTCTTTTACAAAAAAAAAAATGAATTCAACACATTTAATTCGAGATATTACAGAAACAATATCTCTACTTTCCTTAACTAAGTAATAAGGTCTAAATACATTTTATTAATCAATGAGCAATTCTATTTTTTCTTTTAATTAACTTACCTTTAATTGAGTTTGACATATTTAATTTGAGATTTTTTCAAAAACAATACCTCTGCTCCCCTAAAATAAGTAATAATGTCTAGATACATTTTGTTAATCAATGAGCAATTCTATTTTTTCTTTAATTAACTTATCTTTAATTGAGTTTGACACATTTAATTCGAGTTTTTTTCAAATATAACACCTCTACTTTCTTTAACTGAGTAATAAGGTCTAAATACATTTTATTAATCAAATTTCACTTTATTATGGGAATTAACCTACCTCGACATCCTCAAATTCACTTGCCAAACTCATTCGGATTCTTATACGGAAAAAAAAAAGATAAAAGAAATTATGATGAAATAATAAATACTTCTTTAATAATCTATCTTTACAAATTAGGAATAAAAAGGATTTCCTTATCTAAACTCGACCCACCATTATTGAGGATAAATCGATCAATGAGCAATTTTATTTTTTCATTAATTAACTTACTTTTAATTGAATTTGACATATTTAATCTACCTCCCTTAAATAAGTAATAAAGTCTAAATACATTTTAGTATTTTACTTTTGTTATCCGAATTAACCTTAGTCGAGATTCTCAAATTCACTTGCCAAACTCAACTAGATTCTTATACGAAAAAAGAAGATTCTCTCCATTATTGAGGAGAAATTGATCAATGAGCAATTTTATTTTTTCATTAATTAACTTGCCTTTAATTAATTTGACATATTTAATCTACTTCCCTTAAGTAAGTAATAAGGTCTAAATACATTTTATTAATGAAATTTCACTTTTGTTATATGAATTAATCTTCATCGAAATTCTCAAATTCACTTGCCAAACTCATCCAGATCCTTATACGAAAAAAGAAGATTCTCTCCATTATTGAGAAAAAATTGATCAATGCGCAATTTTATTTTTTCATTAATTAACTTGTCTTTAATTGATTTGACATATTTAATCTACTCCCCTTAAGTAAGTAATAAGGTCTAAATACATTTTATTAATGAAATTTCACTTTTGTTATATGAATTAATCTTCCTCGAGATTCTCAACCAAACTCATCCAGATTCTTATACGAAAAAAAATTCTCTCCAATCGCTAAGCAAATTTAAACTCGACCCACCATTATTAAGGAGAAATCGATGAATGAACAATTCTATTTTTTCATTAACTAATTTATCTTTAATTGAATTTGACATATTTAATTTGAGATTTTTTCAAAAACAATATCTTTACTTCCTTTAAATAAAATCTAAATACATTATATTAATAAAATTTTACTTTTGCTATCCCAATTAACTTTTCCGAAGATCCTCAAATTCACTTGCGGAACTCATTCGGATTTTTATTCGAGAAAAAAAGAAAAGATTCTCGTCTCGATTCACCAAACAACAATCTCGCCGTCTGCTCAAATTTTTACTCCTCCCACGTGAAAAACCAAAAGATAACCACGACGTTTTCTTGTGCTGGACGCCAAAATTCTTTAACCAGATACTCCCTTTGCCATTGCCTCCCCTTCTACTTAAAGCTATCTCCATCCTCTAGACTTGCAAAAAAGTCACAATCTCGGTTCGACATATTTCAACAACGAAACGATGCAGAGACCAAGACGCCGCTGCGAAGGCACCGCCATGGGCTCTATTGTTCTCGATCTCCGCCCTGGTGTTGGAATCGGTCCTTTTACTCTCGGTAAACTTAATTTTATTACAATTTATATTTTGCTAACTCACCGATTAGGTCAAAGAGGTTGATCGACTATTCAATTCTTTTAAATTTGTTTGTTTGTTTGTTCAGTAGATGATTCGAAATTTAATGATCTGGTAAATGTTTCAGGAATGCCTATTTGTGAAGCTTTTGCGCAGATAGAGCAGCAGCCTAATATTTATGATGTTGTCCATGTTAAATATTATGACGAGGTATGATTCAGGATTCCGTTCCAGAAGATTTACTCTATGTTCTATGTTACAATATCTCTAGGTCAAGTTTACATAGTTCATTCTGTTTGTTTAATTTGTTTTCCTTCTTACGGTGACATCAAATCATGCACCTTATATGACGGATTGCTGATTCCTATGCATTTAAGTTATCCGTTTTGAGTTATTTAGTGTTTTGTTTGTCACACATTTAGTACCTTTTGTTGGTTGAATAGGAAAATTATGCATTTAGTTGGGATCATTTGTTATAACGGGTTTATAAGCCTTTAGTAACTGTTGTTGGTTGAGTAGAAAAAGTTTCCCATTTAGTTGTGATTAACTCACCCAGTAATATGTTTTGTAGTAGAACCCATCCATTAAAATGGGTTTATAAACTGAGATTCTGCACAATTTCCTTGCATAAATGGTTCTGAAATTATCTGGTTTTAAATGGTATCCTAATATGATACACGGTAATCAATATTGTGGACATTGCTAGTTTTGTACACCAGCATCTTCAAAATTACATAACTTCAATGCTCAATTTGTGTTATGCAGGAGCCCTTAAAACTTGACATCGTCATTAGCTTCCCTGATCATGGATTTCATCTGCGGTTTGATCCCTGGTCACAGGTATTTGATTTGGTGCATGCCTTTTTTGGGTCTAGTTAATAAGAAGATTTCCATACCTTATATGGAAAGATTTTTTATTGTAATTTGTTCGAGTAAACTATTGATATTTTTGTTTATGATTCATCCTCTATTGGATTCGCTATTCTGAATGCATGGCTAAAATGTGGTGGCAATGCCAACTTTTCAAGACATTTATATCCTTTACTTTGTAATCTTGATCATTTATTTTAATGCACATCTGAGGGTCAAACTACAACAACAAGAACATGCCTGGTAAAATCGCACTAGTGGACTCTGGAGAGGGTAGAATGTACGCAAATCTTATCCTCACCTTATGGAGGTCGAAAGGCCGTTTAGGAAAGACCCTTGACTCAAATAATGCATATCAAAGCCAATTTTAAAAGAGAAAACAAAAATTATGGAGACATTGCAAATTATAGGAGAAACATTCTAAAGCATATAAAGGAAAAGAACAATAACCGCAACAAATAAAATGGTAATCGAAGCACTAGAAAACTACGAGAATAGTTCTTATACTACTGGAATGTAAGGAGAAACCTATGTTGCTGGACAATGAGACGACGCTTAACTACCTACTAACTTGTCACCCTAATCCATGACTTCTATAACTTCCTATCTAAGGTCATATCCTTTGTAAGTTGATGATGCACCATGTCATGTTTAATCACCTCTCCCAAATGCTTCTTTAGCCTACTTCTATCTCTTCGGAAGCTCATCACAGTCAACCTTTCACACCTAATCACTCAGGTATATGAATCCCTCCTTTTCACATGCCCAAATTATATTGATCTTGTTTTCCTCGTTTTGTCTACCACAGAATTCACCCTTCCTTGCCCCAAACATCTTCATTCCTAATCTTATCTCTCATGGTATGCCAGCACATCCTGAGGGGCAAACTCATTGAATTGAATTCTATTTTGAGTGTTCATGAAGAAGCAAGTGCACGTTGTTGCAGTTGGAGAAACAATTTTATTAAGCTGGTGTATGCTGACAACGAAAATGTGTCAGTGCCGCTACACCTATTGACCGTTAGATTTTATTAGGAGTAAAATGAGTTTTCTTTTCTTTGGGTGTGGAAGAATGTGAATTCAACTTTTGTCTTTATCCTCATTGCCTTTGTTGATTGTCTCAATCTAAGTTGCTCGAACTCGGGAGTAGGTGTCCGATGCAGCGATGCAGCTACTGATCTAGAGGTTGGATCCTTCATGATCTAATTTTTAAGATTTGGGGACAAGGATCCATGTTTGGATACGGGTGCGGGGATTTGCCTAAAAATAGTTAAAATATCTAAAAATAGAGTTGTAAAATCCAAATTATGAGATATTATGTGGAGAACTTGAGGAGAATTCTGAAAGGAGATTAAAGGAAAAAGAGTGACAGAAATTTCTATATAAAAGGCATTCCATTTTTTTCAATTTCTCCTTAGCTTTTTTTGTTGATTATAGAAATCATTAGAATTGTCTGTACTTTCCCCGTTGATTTTGGTCAAAGTACCAAAAATCATTTGACTAAATCGGACACAGATCCTACACCCATGCCCACGTTGTGTCGGCACGGTTGCGGCGCCAAAAGTGAATAGTCTGAGCAACTTAGGTCACAATGGTTGTGTCCTTTATAAAGGGAGAATTCATCTTCTCCATGGAAAGGAAGAATGAAGGGAAAGATTGATTTTTAAGAATTATATTGGTTATCATGATTTTGGTTATTGCAGGCGGTTCAAAAGATGCCTGATGAATGGAGGATTACAATGGTTCCATTGTACAAAAACAAAGGGGATATTCAAAACTGTAACAATTACAGGGGTATCAAGTTGCTAAGTCATACTATGAAGGGCTGGGAGAGAGCGGTAGAGATGAGGGTAAGAAGAGTAGTGTCTATTTCGGAGAACCAATTTGGATTAATGTCGGGGTGGTCGACTACTGAAGCAATCCATCTTGTTCGGAGACTAATGGAGAAATACAGGGAAAGAAAGGAGGACCTTTATATGGTGTTTATTGATCTCGAGAAGGCCTATGACAAGGTTCCAAGGGATTTCCTATGGAGGTGTCTAGAGGTTAAAGGTGTCCCAATGACATATATCAGGGTGATTAAGGACATGTACGATGGAGCCAAAACTCGGGTAAGAACGATGGGATGAGACTCAGAGTATTTTACTGTTGAGATGGGACTCCATCAAGGATTTGTGTTGAGCCCTTTTCGGGTTTTCCTTGGTGATGGATGAGCTGACGCGATCTATCCAGGAGGAGGTTCCATGATGTGAGGATATCGATGATGATGTCACACATCGTATTGGGGCAGCATGGACTAAATGGTGGCTTGCCTCGGGAGTGTTGTGTGATTAGAAGATGCCACCTAAACTCAAAGGTAAGTTTTACAGAATAGTGGTTAGACCATCTCTGCTGTATGGGGTGGAGTGATGGCCAATAAAAAATGCACATGTTCAGATGATGCATGTCGCAGAGATGAGGATGTTCAGATGGATGTGTGGCCACACTAGGAGTGATAAGATTAGGAATGAGACCATTAAGGAGAAGCTATAGGTGGTCTTTGTGGCTGATAAGATGAGGGAAGCGAGACTGCGATGGTTTGGACATGTGCAGAGAAGTAGTACCGATGCTCCTGTGAGGAGGTGCGAGAGGTTGGTTTTTGGAGCTGCACGGAGGGGTAGAGGCAGACCGAAATTGAGGGGAGGTGATTAGACGAGATATGGCGAAATTTGATTTCACCGAGGACATGACCTTAGATAGAAAGGAGTAGAGGTTGCGAATTAGAATAGCAGGCTAATTGGTTGGTAGGGTTAGGTGGATGTCTGGCCTTAGGGTATAGTAGGGTAGCAGGAATAGTCGTGTTTATATCATGTTTGTCATTATCTGTCGTATGTGTGTTAATTTTATCGTATTTACGTATTGTTATGTGCTTTTCGTTATTAGTCGCCCTCTCTATTCCTTTTCTTTTCCTTGTTGACATATCTAGTTTATTCTGCTTATGGATTTTTTGAGATGAGGGTTCCAAGAAACAACCTCTTTACTTCTATGAGTTAGTGGTAAGGTCTGTGTACATTCTACCCTCCCCAGACCCCATTTGTGGGATTCCACTGGTTATGTCGTTGTTGTATATTGAATTCATAGAAGGAAGGCAATTATAGCTGATTTTGACTTGACCTGTGGTGGCGGAAGATAAGACTAAAGACAAAATACCCTCCTTTATACTTAGGTGCAAATAATGAGGAGATTCAATATCAGAAAGATACACATGGAATTCTTGGGACATATCTTTCAGAATCCCATAAAAGATTGAGAGTGGTATGAATGGAGCATTTCATTGGATTCTAATAGTTTGGCTAAGGAGGATATGGGATGGTATTAAAATCTGACGTGGGGGCGGGCGGGAGCTTCCTGGTGTGACCTTACTATATTTATCTGGTTGGTTTAAAAACCGCTAAAATTAACCTTCTTTGCTTTGTTCGCTTCATGGGACGTTCTCCTTACGTTGCAGCAATTTGAAAAGTAGGGGTTACATAATATTGATCACTTTTGCATGTGCAAGAAAAAAGTTATGACACTGTGGAGCAGAAGTAGGAGTTTTGGTGTATTCCATGATTTACTTCCCTGAACAGTTGAAGACGCCCTTTCAAGGTGGAGGTTGCAAAACACGGAAGGATAGGAGGACGTTTCGGAAATAGCATTGTGATGCCTTTTAGTATGATATGGAGAATGTTTGAAGGAGTTGAAAGATGGATGTTGAAGATCATTAGTTACCTTGTTTTACCAATATTATTGGTGTAAATAAGAGATTCCATTATTTGTGGGCTGTTGAATAGTTTTTTGGAGGCTCAATTACCCATTAACATTTGGCATCACCTTGGTGCACATTAAGGAGATTCCTTTTTATTTACCCTAAAAAGGGATATGCTTGGAGAAGTATCAATACGTGAATGCATCTAATATCTAGTTTCCTTGATCATGTGCATTTCCGAAGTGGTACATGATTTGAGATGGAATGATTTATGGAAATTTTCTTTCAGGGAAGATTTCTAAAATTATGTGATTCTCTTTTAAATTTATCCTCTCATAATTTTCTTTATCATGAATGAACTTCTTTGTAAGATTCTCTTTTATTAGATTATTTCTTTTATAAATTAGCTCAAGAGCTTTCTACTTGCATAATGGATGAGTAGAAACAACTTTTCTAGTATGTCTTACACCCTTAAGTCTTACCTGTTTCAGAGACTGCGCCTTATTGAAATATTTGATGTAAAACGGCTTCAGATGCGCTATGCCACCTCTGTAATAGGGTATGTTTTCATTGTGTTTACTTTCACACAGATGGGTAGGTTTTCATAATGCTGCGGTACATTTCTGTTGATTCAAATATTGTCTTTTGATTTTGTTACTTTCAGCGGGCCGTCCACTTTAGCCACTTTTGTAGCCGTCTATTCTCTTTTTGGGCCGACCTATCCAGGAACATATGACAAGGACCGAGGAGTTTACACTTTATTTTATCCAGTATGTGTATCCAATGTTTGTTGACTGCCACATTTAAATCTTTGAGCTTGTTTGGATCAGCTTATAGCTTATGACTTATAAGCAAAAACCATAAGTTAGGAATCTTAACTTGTGACTTTTGGCTTATTTTATTGTTTTGGCTAAATAATAAGTGCTGGAAACGCTTTTTTATTTGATCTAAACACTGCAAAAGTGCTTGAAAGTTATTTTGGCTTAAAAACACCTAAAATAAGCCAATCCAAACAGGCTCTATTCTGTTACCCAGCACTTAGTTCTGTGTTCGGGGTTCTCATAGATTGCAAGTTTGCAGGGATTGTCGTTTGCTTTTCCAATTCCCTCCCAGTATACAGATTGCTGCCGTGATGGAGAAGGTATTCCTGATTATTTTTGTTTTTCACACTTCTGCTGACTCGAGTTATACTCTTGGATAAATAATTTTTTTTCCTTTCTTTCTCTTTCTGGTTCCTTTTCAAAAGCGGAACTACCTCTTGAGTTTCCAGATGGTACAACTCCAGTTACTTGCCGTGTATCAATATATGATAGTTCTACTGGAAGCAAAGTTGCTGTTGGATCCATGATGGACAAGGCCTGTACTCCTCCTCTGCCTGCTGGGAGCCTCTACATGGAAGAAGTGCATGTTAAGGTTTATTTCGGTCCTTTGCATGTCCACACTGGAGTTTTTGTGCAATCTCTTTAATGTTGTATGTGATTTCTTGTTGAATGTTGTATAAATAGTAAGTTAGGTCCTCCCCCTTTGCTCTGCAGCTTATTGTTCTCTTTCATGGTGAAAGCTCTTAGGATGTCCTCTTTGTGAGCTTGAGGTGCTTTTCATTACATAGAGCTGACATAAAGGGCTTTCGCATCTGAACTTATTAATTTTAGCTTTGACGTGCTTTAATTTGGCCTTTTACAGCTCTCTTTGCCAGGAGAGCGATTGGATTAGCTTCTTCATATTTTCATTGTGACTTTTTATTGACAAAGGAACTTGACGTCTGGGTCTGGCTGATATGTTTGCCTTGCTCTGTTATAAATCAGAGAATCTCAAACTCGTGTGCTAGAAAAATGTAGTATTGCATCAAATCAATGATGCTTTACTTTTCATCTTAGTGCTATCTCAAATTATAATGGAGGGAAATGGAACTAAAGTAAACTAAATGTGGTGCCATTCCATTTAATATCTTTCCCTTGCATTGACTACTATTTTTGATAATTCTTTCTCTACTTGCAATGGATCTTATTTTTGAATTCAAAAAGCAGCAGTGTTTACCCCTTTTGAATAGAGAAGATTTGAATGTCTAGTTTGATATTATTATTATTATCGGTTTCTTTTTTTCCTCGTGCTCTTTAATGCTGAATCTTGGCACTTTATGAATGGTTTCGTAGTATTTTCCACTTCCAAAGATAAAAAATTCTTGGATCTTTCTGTGCAGTAGTTTAGACCATAAAATATGTGTCGACTGTCATTTGTTAAGTTTGATGATTGAAGTTGCCCCGACATGCAGTTCAGTTGATTTATATATGATTATGTTTGTTTTCTATCTTCTTTAGCTGGGGGAAGAATTACGATTTAGCATTGGTGGCCAACACATCCCCTTTGGTGCATCACCGCAGGTAACTACTCTTTCTTTAGATTGTTGTTGGGTTAATCATTTGCTAGAGTTGTTTAAAGTATCTCTTTCTTCCATTGGATTATTTTTCCTTAGTACTGTGGAAATTCTAATTGTGTTGATATGATACGTTTTCCAGTCTAGATTCCATCCAATAATTCTATCCCTATAACCGAAAAGAAGTTCAGAAATGGGCTGCAATGTGGATGTTAGACTTTTCCTGAAGTTAGACGGGTTTTAACTCACATATTGAACTAGATGTTGAAGTTAGTTCATTTAGTAGTTTCACTTTTGCTTTTAAATGCTTGGATCTAAAAGTCCTTTTGGCATAGGTTTGTTCAGCTGCATATCGCCGTGTTCCTTTATAGCATATGTTTTGATGACTGAACGGCCATGCAATCTTGTCTTATCTTGTCTTTCTGCAGGATATTTGGACTGAATTAGGTCGACCATGTGGAATCCATCAGAAACAGGTACTGCTATATTTCTCTGGTGTCTAACAGAAAATTGATATATCCAACTACTTGTAGTTTCTGTCGGGTTTCTATCCATTAGATTGTTGGTGGAGATTGACTTTGTCAGCTATACAGGTTGATCAAATGGTGATTCATTCTGCTTCAGATCCCCGCCCGAAGACGACTCTTTGTGGTGATTACTTCTACAACTACTTTACTCGTGGCTTAGATATACTATTTGATGGACAGGTATGTCATCCTCTGAGTTTCCATGAGCACATGTTATGAAATTAAGTCTGTCCTCAGATTATTGTGGTTTATTTGCAGACACATAAAATCAAGAAATTTGTCTTGCACACCAACTATCCTGGGCATGCCGATTTTAATTCATACATGAAGTGCAATTTTGTTATCCATATTTCTGATCGTGAGTTGATTCTTTCAAGATCTAAAGTCCTCTTTCGTCATACCATTGTAAAAGAATTGGATATTCATCCTAATACTTTTTGCATCATTTTCGTCTGCAGTTGTAGGATCGTATAATCAGGATGCAAACTCCTCTAAAGCCACTATTACAGCTAGCACAAAATGGGAACAAGTTAAGGTGAATTCTTCTTTTTGATCTGTATTTATTCTATTCATTTGTTGGTATTCCTTCGAGGTTATCAAGTTGGAAGTTCTTACTAATTGTGCTCTGGATAGTTGTTACTCTGCCTTGTTCCCCCACCCCCACTCCATTTTTAACAACTTAGAATCTGCTCATGCTATATGATTCTGCGAATTAATGGGCGAACTTTTGTGTACTGGTACAGGCGTATATACCTATCATCAGACATCCTCTTTTTTTGGGCTTATTCTCAAGCTGACTCATGGTTAAGTTGCAATGATTCTGCAGGAGATACTAGGGGATTGTGGTCGAGCTGCTATCCAGACACAAGGCTCTACGAGCAATCCATTTGGATCCACCTTTGTATATGGCTACCAAAATCTTGCCTTTGAGGTGAATTTTTTTGTTCCAAAATAAATGTCTGTATACCCCACACTCTTCTGCTATACAGTTCTCTCTCTTCCCTTTTCTGTGTTTTCGTTTCCTATTGCTTCACTAGGATCTTGGTTATTTTTCACAGGTGATGAAGAATGGTTACATTGCGACTGTAACTCTCTTTCAGTCCTGATCATCTATGTGGTGCGTGGCCTGTGTTTACTTTTCAATTTTCACTGATATTGGGAGACTTGTTTTGCATACGAATGTTACATCATTTTCCTATAGGTGATGACAACTGTTTGCATATTCATTGCAAAAAAGTATATTATTCTATTACTATCTATTTTGGTCAGTCCCCTCTCCCCCAGTAATTTTCTCCCCCTTCGTCTTGGTAGAGATGTTGGTTATCCTTGCTGCATATCAAGGGGGTGGGTGTGGGGTGTCCTTGCTGCATGTGCGTGGTTGCTGTTTCAGAAGTGTCCATTCTCTAGGAGTGTTATATCTTCTCCATTACAATGTGAACATGAGGTGGTGTTATCTGATGTTCTCTATTGATATCGAGAGGACCGATATTTGTTTGCCAGTAAATGCTAGCATTGATCTTCATCTTCCTAAAAGCTTGTATATGCCTTTTCGTTGTTGACTTGTCTAGTTTGTTTCTTTCAGGCTGCTTGCTGGTATTGTACAGTTTAATTACGCGAAGAAAGCAGGTCTGACTTTAACCGACTGTCATGGTGGAATCGCATTCTGTGTACATTTATTTATATTTGTACAGTTTATTTCATAATTGTTGTCTCTTGTAAATTTATTTATATACATAGCTCGCAGCTTCTTGTAATATAATACTCGTTGCTTCATTCTGCGGTTAGGTGAAAGTTTGGTGGCATGTGATAAGCATTGTGCTGCATATCTTTTCACAGTGAATTCTTCTTGACAATTTACTGGATTACTTGACCAATTTGGGATTCAGTTGGCTGTGCCCAGCTTTATCATTTGATAGGGTTTGTTTCCAAAACAGCTTAAGGGAATTTTCAACCAAATAGCACAAAATTGTACTCTTTTTTCAATTTGTTTGGCCTACCCTTTTTTTTTCACTCTGTTTCAAAGAGTGTTTCAGTAATTCTTTATTTCCAACTTTTCATTTAAGATCACAACGTTAAAAGGCATTTTTGGTAAGTTTGACATGTTTTTTGCTTGTGATTACAAAATTCAAAAATTATACTTTTTAAAATTGTGTGTAAGTCAAAGTAGGATAAGCAAATTGAAACGGAGGAAGTTAACAGTTTCTGAAAATGAACGCTGACATAATTTATCCTCTGAACGACTATATTTTTGTTTGAATGGAAGGAGGAATTGGTACTTTTTCTATTTTCGTGGTTGTGGATGGCGTTCACGCTGCTAGCTTTTAAAGCAGCAACAATTCAAATGCCTGGATGAGAAAATTGGTCCATATTATGGTGGCTGTGAAAAATTATTTTCTTGTGCATGTCAACTTTCAATACGTTTAACACACAAATTGCATAATTGTACAAAGGAGTAAGACTGCCGACTCCCATAGCTTAGCTAGACATTAAAGAAATTATCAAATATTAAGTAGCCATTCATGACCATCTATGAAACTGAGTGAGATAAAAGGTTTAGCTTCTTGTTCTGTGAGCTCCCTGGACCATTTCACCCTGTCACCATGGTCTGCCCCTGGTCCTGAACACTTGAATTGCCCATAAAACACAGTCCTGCAGATCAACATAAACTCCTCAGGAAATTTCCCTTCTACAGTATACTAAGAGCATCGGTAGTACGAATTTCGCATAGTAAAAAATAGAAAAGAAAGAACTTACATATGCCTGTTCTTATCCCCCCAGTCATACCATCCCTGTGATGTGATGATCTTATCCATGTAAGTGTAAGCAAAGACGACCCTAGAGAAAGTACCCCAAGCTCTGCCCAAGTAAAGAGCACCAGATCCTGTAACTTTGCAATTCAGAAAAGAGAATCCAGTTTCCTCCAGTAAGCTCTCCCTCTTCTGGGCTGTCAAGGCTCCAAAGCTTTTTGTTTTGGCATGCAAATGACAATTCTCATAAAGGGACAGCCCATCTCCAAATATGAAATCTACAGAACCTTGAATATAACAGTTCTTGAAATAATGCCTGCCCTTGTGATCATACAGTGTGTCTTGTGCTCCAATAAACTTGCAATTTATGAATGCCGCTGTGTCTGCTGAGATTCTTAATGCCACCGCTTGCTTTCCTAGTGCCCCTGATGGTGGCGGTGGCGCTACATTCTGTTCACGGAGGAATTAATTATGACCTTAACTCGATGAAAACTACATAAGAAGTGAGAAGTTTTTGTCCAATTTGGTACAAAATATCTTATATTGTTAGTATATATAACAATTAATCCAAGAATTGTTCCTTGAATACGCCCATGGGTGGAGGTAGAGCTTCAACTACGGATTCAACAAGACCCGGTAACTTCTGCTCAAATCTAATATTTATATTTAAAAATCCTTTTATGGATGGATAATTAACCATAAACTCAAAATTCTAGCTCAACTTTCGTTATCATGCATTAGTTCTTAATATATGCAATAACAAAGTACTTACACAATTACCTTAAAGGTGATGTTTTTGGCTATAAAGTAGGGGGAATTAACAGCAAAAGTTGCAGAACCATAAGTTCCCATTGGCTGTCCATCTTTTCCTGTCCTATCTGCAGTGTCATCCCATTTGATAGTTGTTTTGTGTGAACTAGCGCCTTCCAGTGTAATATAAGCCATTGTTGCTGGGATTTCAATCTTCTCCCTACAAAATTTTAACCTCATTTAGAACAAAACTTCCACATAATTAACTAGCAACATTGCTCAATTATTGAATGCCTTGTAGTACAAACTCAAGATGCAGAAAACAGGACAATTGAAGTGTAATTTTACCTGTACGTCCCAGGAATAACAGAAATAACCACTCGACACAAATTGATTATTGGAATCGAATCAATAGCCTTTTGAATGGTAGTAAAATCTCCGAATTTCGGGTTTTTATTCACCTTAATGAATTTACAAGGCACTAATTTGTTCTTGGCTTGTTGAAAAACAGAATGATTGCGAGAACTCATCCGATTGATCCAATTCAAGTAGTCATTTTCTTGATTAGCCACCTTTAGTGTATTATCCCTCCTTGAATATTTACCCCTTTTAGCACTACTTGTGCTAATATAAAACAACATTAAGATAAAAAACAGCTCTAGTAGTTTCATCCTGGAAGCACCAAACAAGTGATGAAGACTGAAGATAATGAGAGTCATAAATGTATAGTAGTAGTATATAAAGGGTGGAACAAGAATGTACGTGCAGCCAAGTGCGTGGTCTAGTGGTCAATAAAGTTATTGAGAGAATCATGAATTTTCGACTTTATGGACAGAGTTACCTCATACCTATTGCTAAACAACAACAACATACCCAATAAAATCCCACAAGTGGGGTCTGGAGAAGATAAAATATACGCAGACCTTTATCACTATCTCACAGAGATAGAGATGTTGTTTCCGGAAGACCTTCAATTTGAGAAGTGAAAGGTATTTCGTATAATTAATCGAGATAGCAAAAACTGACTCACATGCCACAATTATAAAAATAAATAAAATGTATGTGGTAAAAATGATTGGTCTGTGTGAGAAAGAGAATAGAAAGAGCATAGGAAGAGAATCTGACAAGTCGTGGCTATACTCTGTATTCGATCGTATTATCTTTTTGTTTCTTTTCTCATTCAGACCAATCTATCCTCAATTTTGATTTTACCTTATGTACCATATCCTATGTCATCAAAAATCGATCTAAGATATAAATTTGATTGATTCGACTTTTAAGATATGTAGTGCTGATTATTAAAATCATGTCTTCATTAATATTTGTTAGAAATTTTAGTGATTTTTCATATATAAATATTGATATCGGGTGTAAAAAAAATACTAAATTTCATTGCATGCAAGTTCTATCTGTTTCTATATGTGACAATTACTCCCTCCATTCTAAAATACTCCCTCTATTTTAAAATGAATGAATTGTTGGGGGATTTTGAGTTTTTAAAATAATTAGATTATCACTTTTTAAGGGATATATTGGATTTTTTTTTGAATTTTTCCCTTTCATTAACTAATTTCCAATATTAAATTTTGTATTAGAAAGAAATGATGCATTAAATGAATGTTTGAAGTTTTAAAAAGAAAAAAATAAAAAAAAAAGAGTAAATTTTACCTTTGTTTCTTAATATGTATGATATAGTCCAACAATTTATCTATTTTGAATAGAGAGAGTAAGTTTTACTTTAGCAACAATCACTTCCATGAATAAATCAATAAATATAATGTGTTGTTTACTAAGCTACTCCTAGTTATATTAGTAAATGTCGAAACAGAAAAAATTAAACACCGTTAAGAAGATGAAGTATAAGGGTATATAGTTGAAATTTTTTTTTTTCTAATTTTTGGCATGAATTTCTAAGGCGATACTTGTTTTGAGAGAATTTTTTTTGCTAAGATGATACTTATTTTGAGACGGAGGAACGTATTTGTCATGTTATGCACAGTTTGATAGGCAAGTGTCTGTTTTGGTCAGCTGGAGAGTGGGACTGTGAGGGAGAAACCGTGACTATAATTTGGCAGGAAAAACAACAAGCAAACAACCTGTACATAACACCAATTCCCATTATATTATAGCCATCCTCCTTGCAATATATTATAATATTTGAATTATTTTGTTGAGCTATTGCATTATTTGCATGGATTCTGCTTGTTTGCGGCACAATAAAACGATTTTAGGATAGAGTGGTTGACTTAATTGATAAAGAAGGAACAGATTTCGAGAAACTCCTGCATCATTTATGGGACCCTCATGCACGAGTTTGGTATTTTAGACAACTAATTTTAATTTTTCAAAGAAAGTTGGGGGTGGAATTAAAAAAAAAAACTATTAATGGGTCTTAGCTACAGTTTGCTATTTTTCAAAAGAGCAAACATTTCGAATATGATAATGCAAAAAAATAGCTATAGATAGTTTGTTAAAATTATTATTTATAGTTATATATTATAGGAGAGAAGAGAGCAAAATCGAGAGAAGCGAGCGAGAGAGGGTAGAGAGATAAATTGTATATGTATATTTGTTAAATTAAATATGTATTGTCAAATAATTATACATATGCAACTGATATACATATGTATTTGTATATGTGACAAGAGATTGCAGAGAGAGCGAGAGAGATGAAGAGAGGAGAGAGGAAATTGCAATAAACCCCTCATTATAACTATAAATAATAACTTTTTCAAACTATAATGGTATAATGTAAATACATATCATTTGTTTGCCTAGTTAAGTAATTTACCCTAAAATAAATAGAGTTTGTTTCTTGAGTTTATAAAGTATTGCTTGGAGCAGGGGCGGAGCCAAATTGGAATTAGGGGGAGGGGTTTATTCGGCAAAAAATTATACTATTCATATATGATAAAAATAATTTTTATACATATATAATAGATATCGAACCCCCTTAAATTAGTTCGCGTGTATACTTATTAAAATTTTGAACCTGCTTAACGAAAATCTTGGCTCCACCATTGACTTGGAGTTGGGAGAAACAAGGAAAATAACAAAACAATTAGTGTAATCTCATAATTAAAAATTGAGAAAGCCAAAAAATAAAATATACAAAAACTTGTTCTACGTTTAATTAATAGAATAGAAAGATAATTTTCAATTGACCCTCGATAATACTCCTCTTTTAACTGGGTTTGAAACTCGCTTACATAGGTTGAGTTGAGCGGTGGAGAAAGAAGAAAATGTAATAATTAAATTAGGGGAATTGAAGGTACGTAGTCATGATATATCTGATCCGTGATGAAGAATTGGAGGTGCTGCATATGTATTGCGTTGACAATTGAAGCCCATGGTAGTTCCATGGAATTCATGACATTGAATAACATACGTACTTCACTTCAAATCATTATTTATACAATCAAATCATTTAAAAATTAATTCTACTGTATGTCAAACATGTTAGAGTTGGTCAAATTATACTAGACAAGAAATTAAGGCGCGACATGGTGAACTTTTACTAACAAACTTAATTATTAAGTACATAAGTTAAACACGGAGTAATTGTCTAAATGACATAATTTAACATCTTGATTAATTGACAATAGACAAGTTTCTCATATGATATTCTACATTGATTGTGTCTTCTTCATTCTCTATCACACTTCATTTTCGTCCCTTCCTCCCATATATAGCTCCTATCCCCACCACCCCACCAGTGGCAGAGTCAGAATTTTCATTAAGAAAATTTAAAATTTGAAAAAATAAACACAGTAACTAGTCGAAAAGGGTTTGTCATCTACTATATATATAAAAAAATAACTTTAATCATATATAAATAATATAATTTTCTATCAGATAGAGTTCGGATGAACCCCCCGAGTATAGGCTAACTTTACTACTGCACCCCACCTCCTCGGCCATAATATTTGTTTAGATCATATACAAATATTTTTGAACTAATTTTTTTTTTGCTTACATATACTGAACATAAATAAAAATTTATTTATATTTTTAAAAAAAAAACATCTTTAAAGAAAAATATTTTTCTTCCTACCAAATACACTCATATTAAAACTCTTTGAAATCCCAGGAATTACCCTGCAATAATTTTATAAGGCATATTTGCACACGTGATTTTTTCTTAATGGGAAGTAGTTAAGTTCCTCAAAACATTGTATCTAATAAGTAAAATTACAATAGAGTAAACTTATTAAACCTTATATGTATTCTTTAATTTGAAACTTGTTTGGCCAAGAAATTCACAATAATTATTGCAGGTTGGTGTAATATTTTAAAGGAATAACTTCAAATATATATCAAAAAAATTATTATTTTATAAAAAATATAGTAAAAAAATAATAAGATGAAATATAATTAAATTTATTATATAGCCACGGTTTAATAATGGCTAAATAATATTTTTTAAAACTTTTTATTAGCCATGATTTATTTTTATTTTTTACTAGCTATTATTTGATCGTGGCTAAATAAATAATTATATATTTCATTTTTTTAATAACTAAGAATTAAGTATGCATGTACAATGTATATGCATATGCGAGTCTCTACATTGATTGTGTCCTCTTCATCCTCTATCACACCTCATCTTCATCCCAACTTCCATAGCCCCTATCACCACTACCTCATCAGTAGCGGACCCAGAATTTTCACTAAGGAAGTTCAAAATTTTAAGAAGTAAACACACTAACTAATCGAAGGGGATTTGATATTTACTATGTATACATAAAAGTAATTTTAATCATATATAAATAGTATAATTTTCTGCCAAAAGGGAATTAGATGAACCCCCTAACTATACGCTAGTCGCTAGCTCCTCCACTACACCCCACCTCCTATAGATCATACCTCCCACTGGCCATAGTATTTGTTTAGATTATATACAAATATTTTTAGAAAAATATATTTTTTATTATATTCCGGTCAAATATTTTAAATTTGTAATTTTTGAGGAAAGAAAGGTATAGACGTAAGTAAATATTGTTAATAATGCATGATGGGATTTTGATGAATTGATAAGACAAGAAGGTCGTATCCAAGTTCATCTTTGAAAATCCAACAACTTTAATTCGGGGGACAAGGCAATGTACGTTAAAGCCAAAAAATATGGCTAATGCAGGCCAACTTACAATTTTCACCATAAAATTTTAAACATAAATACGGATTACATAGCAAGTTCCGTAGACACTCTACTCTTTTGATGTTATAGAAGATATTTCACATGCAATTATGTTACTAATTTTAGAAAAAAGGATTGAAATTATTCCTAATCTATTAAAAATAGTTGAGAGTATTTTTAGATCAAAAAATGAATGAAGGGGTATCGCCAAAAACAAACGCAACAAATATTTTTAGGCCAAAAGTGAAATGAGGATATTTTTTATTATTTTTGATAAATTAGAGATATATTTTTTGTCCATTTCCTTTAATTTTATTGTACAAAACCAAGTTAGTGTATTTTGGGTGGGGACAACTCGAAGAAGGTAGTCAAACTGTATATATAGTGTATATTTCATATATATCCACAAGTTAGATGACTCAAAGATACACATTTGTATGTTTTCTAAAAAAACATGGACTAATATATATTGACCAAAAAATTTGTCTACGTGTTGCAATATAACAAACAAACAAGAAAAATAAATCTTTTCTTAATAGGAAGTAGTTAACTTCCGCAAAACATTGTATCTAATAAGTAAAATTACGAAAGAGTAAACTTATTATACCTTTATATATATCCTTTAATTTGAAACTTGTTTGGTCAAGAAATTCCCAATAATTATTGGAGGTTGGTGAGATATTTTAAAGGAATAATTTCAAATGTGTATAAAAAAAATTACTATTATTTTACCAAAAATAAAGTAAAAAATAAAAATAAAAATAGAAGATGAAATATATCAAATCACTATTTAGCCACAGTTTAACAATGGCTAAATAATGTTAATTATTTTTTAAATTATTAGCCTCGATTTACTTTTATCTTTTACTAGCTATGATTTGACCCTAGATAAATAAATAATCTTTATTTGTGTTTTTTTTTTAACAACAAACAGTTAAGTATGCATATATCACGAATCAACAGTTAAGTATGCACATATCACGAATCAATGTTGTATAAACAACATATAAACTTTATGGATACCATAGAAATGGTATATGTACATGTGTATAAATATATGTATGAGGTACAAATTATTATATAATATATATGTAATGTATTTGATATTGGTATGAATAATTATATATTATATATTTATATATCAATATTGTATAAATAATTATGTAGGGTATATGTAATATATCGATGTTGCATAAATCGTGTATAAATATGTATCAATATCGTATAAAAGGTATATAAACATATATCTGTAATGCACAAATAATTATGTAGTGTATATATAATATATTAATATTATATAAATATGTATAATTGTACATCGAATTATATAAACAATTATGTAGTGTATCGATTTATTTGACTATCATCCATTCTCACCTTAATGAATAAAGAAAATAATAAAATGATGTTAAATATTTATTTTTTCACAAAAAAGTGAACCAATTAAAAGAGGTAAAAAGTTTATTATATATAAAAAAAAGAAGCCAACAAAATATAAACAACAAGCTTTTTTTCAAAATAGAGTTTTTTCCAATAAAATTGGTAAAAATTCCATTGCCGGGACTTGAACTCGGGTCTCTCAAGTGAGAGCCGCGTATCCTAACCAACTAGACTACAACGGAGTTGCTTACAGTTACCATATTTTTTATAATTGTTATATGCAGAGGCGCTTGGCATTTCCATCGCAATCGTGTAAATCAATCGTTGCCGGAGGAGGAGGAGGAGGACGCAGGCAGCAAAGTGCGACAGGTTTTCCTTACCTTTGTATTTGCTTTGCCAGTTATGAATATTGTCCCTTTTTATCTTCTTCTTTCAATTTCCACTATCAGAAATCCTCTCTCTTTTCGCATTTCATTTCATCAATATTTAGGGTTTCTTTTCGTTCTTTACCACTCTTACAAAGTTATTAACTTCTGAAACTTCAGAAAAAATAGAAAAGAATGAAGCTTTCGAAGTTGGATTACTGTGGTTGCCGTGAGTGCAATTATTTAAGTTGTTTCTAGAGGAAATCTTACCATGAGAATGCAAGTTCATGGCTAATGATTAACATTTTCCTTTTGAGCAGAAATCTTATTTCCTTCCTTTTTTTTTACCTTCCAAAATATGCTCGGCCCATATACAATTTTCAGGTTAATGCTTCACATTTTTTCTGCTTCATGTACTCGGCTATCCTTTATAGTATGTAACATTGGAACTAATTTTTGGTCTATGGGATGCAATGTGAGATAAAATCAAAGCTGCCTCAAGACAGTTTAGTTACTTCAGTCATTTATTAGTCTTATATAGAAGCTGGAAAGCTTGTTTATTTGTGGCACCTTTGGTTCTGTTCGTATAAAAATTAATTCAGGTCTGCAGCTATTGAAATATTAGCTTGATAGTGCAATAGACTAGCCAAAATGGAGGGGGAGTAACAGAAGATTCATATGTCAATTCAACTAGTTTGGAATTAAGGATATTAGATTAGTTGAATTGATTGATAGAGCCAATGGAAGAACATAGATTCTTGATGAGGAAGTCGTCTATATCATACTTTTGGTTCCATCTGTCTCTTCTACTTTGAGTGGTTTTATGAATTTTTTTGCCCTTTTATGGCAGATAAAGATGCTACAATTGATCACTGACAAGTCGCTAATGATGCTTAACCTCAGATTAAACTGGAGCTAGAGGGCTAAGCCTCTATGGGAGCCTTCAGGGACTTGGCAAGATAGGTAGACTAAAGAGTTAAGAGTGGGGAAAGTCAAAGGTTTTGTTCATCGGGATTGTCCATGGACTAGCCTCAACTAAATTTTTGGCAGTAAGTGTTTAGGCACAAGCAGCAGGAGTATATGATTCTATGAAGGTACCTGAGCATGAAGGGATATGAAATTCTCGAAAAGTATTTAATTGAGACATTTTCACTTTGTGGATTTGGACCGTTGAAGCCCGAATGATCTAGGAAAATATGTAGTTTTTGTAGATCCCTTGCTAGATGACATTGTATTAACTTTGCATTGAACATTATTATGGTAGTTGAATACTGACTCCTTCGAAGAGTATTATGTGTGAGGTTCAAATAGTTTACCTTCTTTTCAGTGAGTTGGTCCTGTTGGGAACTCAATGTCCTGATTCAAACATTACACACTTCTTTGACTTTTTCTATTGTTTAAAAAGTTTTTGTGAACTTGCATATGCAGAAAAGAGCCTGCTATTATCATCATCTGTTTTTGTTACATCTGTATCCAAATAGGTCTTCTTAATGGCCTTATGTCAGTATTGAGTTTCTTCCGTATGTTTCTTGTTTCTTCAACTGCAGGCCTGCAGCTATCTTTCCCAGAATCAACGTGTGATATCCATCTGAGTGACTTGGAGTTGGCTGGAAGCTTTTTGATGGTGCCTACTCCCTTCATCGAATGAACAAGTGTCAGCGTGTCCTCACACATTCTAATTACACATGCCTCACATGGATGTGATAAATGCCTCCTGCTAAAGAATTTGACTACTCTTACCATCTCAGATATAACGAACGTTAAAAATGGAAGAAATGTTGAAAAGGAAATATGTTCAGTGGTCATTTGTCCTGGGGTGTGGTCCAACCAGTTGAGTGGCTCCTGAGTGATGACATTGTTTTCTTGAAATTTATGGGCCATTGTGAATTTGTCCTTCTACTATTGTTCTCCTTATTGATTTACTCTGAGATTCATAATGTGCTCACTTTTCCTTGATAAGAAGGTGTAATAAATGGGGAGATCTTTTGGGCATGGTGGACCAGAATGAAATTGTCAGCCTGTGAGCTCTCACTTGTTTACTATCGCCTATTCTTCTGATTTTACAAGCAAAAGAAAATACAATTGCACATATCGAAATTTAATGCAAATTTGTGTGGAGATTTTTATGAGGGCCCAGGTTGAAAAGGAAGTGAACGCTTCCCTTGATTGTTCAAATAAATTCAAAATTGGTAGGAATTATTATATAATTTATGATGAAATTGAAAGCAAGTAGAGTAAGAAATAA
>DF360678.1:65343-76544 GCA_000787875.1 Solanum virginianum | reverse complement strand
TCCACATTTCCACATCAAACATACATACATATCATAATTCTCATAATCAATCCATAATAGTCATATCTAATAAATAACAATGATAATAAGCTCTGAGTACAACACATAGCATATAGATCTGACAAACGTCTACAAGATACCCAACAATGTCTTTTATCATAAGATAGGATGGGAGCCAAAACATATCCCAGCTAACCCTAAAAGTAAATGATATAAACAAAACATCATAGGTAAAGGAATGATGGTTTGTCCTTGAAAGATACGACTCACCACAACAAGTATCTCAAGATGAAATCTAGTCATCGTACGGTGGATGAAGGTTAGATCATATAGGCAAAAAGTATGTGTTAGTACATTTGAATGTACTAAGTATGCGGGCATGCAATGCACATGAACTCATTAAACCTATATTTCAATGTTAGATGACAAGAGCACATATATAGAAAGAATCATATAACAAGGGAATAATATGTCAATATATCATGAGGTGTATTATGCATGAATGTGAAAATATTTCATATATATTGAGGATAGGACCGTAACCGACATAAGACCAAGTGATCTATATCTTGAAACTCCATTATCTACCCCATAATGGATAAAGAGGTGACCTACTCGCCAAAGGTAGATCCATAATCATTCTTTTCCCTTGGGGCATAATCATACCTATGTCAGACACATAGTTATAGGACAATGAGATTCATTTCTAATGGGTCATGCCTCAACTAATGGGATGAGCCTCAATCTCAAGGTCCTCACGCCGATGGGTCATCATTCCACTAGAATACAGATATATATACGTTTGTAAAAGCGGTGTAAGACTTTCAAACCATTTACATGCATACTTAGGCCTAAAGACCAAATCACATTCTTCATGGTCATGCATAATAGGCTAAAAAGTCAAAACATTCTTCATGTAATACTTCTCATGCATAGGAATAGCTCCTTTGGAGCACCTTCTTGAGAAATGAGTATGAACCTATGGGATAGTCCACCCCCTCTCAAACCTCAATCAATGCTCCCCAAATATAATAGTGTAAACACCCATAATTGCTCAAAGGGTCATAATCTTGGACATTTAGGTAATCACATTTTTGTCATAACCATAATCTTATCAAAATCATATATATAAACATCTTTAGGTCTTGATCCACTTCATAAAATCCATAGTCATGTATGCATATACCATGAATGAGATGAGAATAGTATGGGTAATAGAGATTCAAACTTAAATCAACAATACATTATAAAATTCAAGTAAAGACATAAGTAAAATTCACATTTAAATCATAATATAGATACCTATGCACAAATCAAGCCTTAAAGGGGACATGCACTTTCATAACTTCATAACTCAAATGTATTTCATCTATTAGGGATTAAATCAACTTAAAACAATAAGAAAACATAGCTCATACATTAATTGAATTTAATAAACCATAATATGTAAAACCTATATTTAAAGTGGCTAAAATTCCACAAAAATTGAGTGTAAAAGAGTTTGGATCTTCTTGGTTGAAAAGGACCAAGAATCAAACCCACATACCTTAGCTAAAGAAGAATATTCAAGTAGAAATTTGAAGAAGAATGAGCCTCTCCATGATTCCCATGCTTAGATTCACAAGAGTTCTTTGAGAGAGTTCTTAAGAGTGACTTGGGAGAATTTTAAATGTGAGGAATGAATTTGAATGAGAGGAATAGGGTTTATGTCATTTGGAGGTCTTACGATAGCTTAGGAAGTCATAAAAGACACTCATGAGAAGCCACAATTACAAAAAAAAACCATTAATAAAGCAAAATAACACTTCTTGCTAGAGGTCCCGTAAGGAAGTCTCTCCGTACAAGGTTTCACAGACCATGAAACCCTCTTGTGAGACCTCACTTAGGCCAATTTCAGAAAATACTGCACAGATGGGTTTTACAAAAACGGGCATAACTTCTTGATTCGAACTCAGAATAAGGTGAATTTGGATGCATTGCAAAGCTAATTCAAAGAGATTCATTTTGATATGTTGTGGGCTACCTAGTTCATTTTGATCTAAGAGATATAACCCTCTAAAGTTTACTCTTCTATCGGTTCTTGTGAAAAGCTTAGCCAATGGAATTCCTTTGGCCCTAAACAACATAAATAAGCTTGAATTTAGGGCTTGAAAGTGAACTTATCTTGAGCTTGAAGATTCCATACTAAGAAAATTTCAATGTAGGTGTCCATATGGTCAAATCCATGATCTTTACCACTCTACACAGACCGTATAGTCTTCCATACGACTTAACTTAGAAAATTTTTCACAACAAAGTTCCAAGATGGTGATCCAATACATAGAAAATTTCCACTTCGGCACCTACAAGGGGGACCTCAAGGATGGAGAAGCACCAACCTGTCTGTGAGAGGGGCCTTACCATATGCCTTAGGCTCAAAACTGTGGAGTCTCAAGCCCAAGGCTACCACACGGCCCTCCACACGGTTCGTATGGCTTCACATGGCCTGTGTGGGGTCCAAGCGTGGTATGGATTGATCTCAAAGTCCACATTAAGGCTCTCATACCGCACATAAGGCCAAAAGGGCCACTCCAAGTGGCTCCACATGGTCTATATGGCCTCACACGGATCGTAAAGGGTTCCATGGGGCATCACCTTAGTCCAAAACTTTTCGGAACCAAATTTTCAAGCTCCATTGAGGTTGTACATAGTTTGGGTCCTTACAATTACCAACCATAGAAAAAGATAGCAATGTGATTGGAGAGCATTGACCGAAATTTAACAGAAACATTGGACAATTTAATCAATTTGTTGTATATGGTTAAAAAAGTTATGTTGCTATAAGTGATAAATATTTTCTAAATATGGGATAGTTATGCGATTTTTCCCCCTAAAAATTGCCCTAATGTGCAGCCCAAAATCCCAATCAATCAGTCCCTTTCAATTTTTGAAAGAATCTAAAATACCGAAAATGCCCTTGTGAATTTTAAAATTAATTAGGGCTTCACTTCCTTTTTAAAAAAGAAAAAGAAGAAAGAAAGAAATTTTCAGCTCCTCTCATTCTCCTCTTCTATTTTGAGAAAAGCTCCAACTTTGATTCATGGACAGAGGTCGCTCTTCTATTTTTGCGATAAGGCTCTCTCAATCATGTGAAGCCTGCCAAAACTGTCCAAAAGATGCGCTTAACGTTCAAATAGTTTCAGATTTATTTGACCAATTTCAACAAATCTGAGATACAATCTCGCTCAAAATAAAAAGGCCTATCTTTTCATATGTAAATAATCATCCAGACATCGTTGGAGGGGGAAAAATGTTTTTCAATCACCTCCTTCTCCCAAAAATGTTATAACATCTTTTCGAGTTTCATTTAGCTTTGTTCTTCTCTATAGGCATTAGCCATAACAGAGATTTTTGCATTTTTAACTCTTCGAGTCAGTCTTGTTTTTGTTCGCAAAAAGGGAGTAGATACGAGGCTCAAAGACAGCCCAGTTTGCTTCTCAAAAATAGGTCAGTGATCCTTACTTTTGTTTTGATTTCACGAGCTATGGACGAATGGCATGTGGTGCGGGCCGGAGCAGGTTGAAATGAAAAAAGTCAGCATGCGGTGTGGGGCAGGAAGGTTTAAAAAATTTACGTGTTGAGATCAACCCAACCCATTGCCATCCCGATCGTTCATTCAAATCTCTATGCGATGTTCGTTGCCTTTGTTGAAATCATATGCTAAAGTAATTTTTGACCATTTTCTTGTTTTAGAAATCGTGTTTCCAAAGACTCATTTTATAGTCATTAAACTCTTTGGAAAGTACTCCATTACTTGAAATTTGATATATGACTATCAATATTTACTGTTTCCAAAAGAATTTATGTTCCTCTGTTTTGCTGTAATGTTTTAAAGAATATGTAAGCTTTGTTTATGGTTTGCTTGAGCTACAATGTTAAGGTTTTTTTTAAAAAAAAAATGCACTGCTTCATTTACGTTTTGCTGAAGCTTAGCTTCCTTATCGTAGATTAAGACACAAGCGGCATATTATGAAATTCATATGTCGACATTTGATTTGTAGTGTCCTGAATATGTCAGTGAGATGCAACATATTTATGATTGAGAAGTCTTTCTTTATATTTCTTAATGTGTGTAGGTTTGTATTCTTGCATAGAAACTATGTTTAAGGGAACTTGCTTATTATGTGAAATATGAGTAACTATTTAGCTACTGAGCGGCATGACCAACTTGAATATCCCCTTTTTTATGGTATGCTTGCAGGAAGCTTTTTTTTCTTCATGAATTGCCAGACACTTGATGTTAAGATCTGAAGATGTAAATTAACAATATATTTTAAGTATAACTGAACGTTGTTTCTTTGATCTTGTATTTTGCTGAATAATTTGAGCAGATCTTTGTGGTTTTGCTTAAGTAAGAATTAATCTCATGCTTTCCTTTGTTTATAAATACATTTGCTTCTTATTATTTTAACTTTTATAAACTATTAGCTAAGGATTATCCTTTCTAATCTTTTATTATTATTTTTCTCTTCTTACATATACACTTTGGGAGCAAAAATGGAGTCCCTCTATAAGACTCATTGTTGTAAAAGAAGTCTGTGGCTTAATATCACCGATAGACTCATTTTTGTGCCTCTCGCATCTTCAAAACTTATCCAGGAGCAAGCAACTCTTAAAAACTACTCCTCTCTCTCTTTTTTTTTTTTTTTGGGTCGATATCACTTATGTTTGCTTTTTAGTGATTTTATGTGAATTTGTATTACGTGATACCCTTTGGTTGCATTTCGGGGTTAGCTATTTAGTCATTAACACAATAGTTTAACAAAAAAAATATTTTAACTGTACCAATGTGTCTACCCTTTAGGTTTTCTAAGTTGTTTCAAGAACTAGTCAAAATTTTTGCCGAAAGATTTTTTATTAAAAGGTAGAGCTTTAAGTTTCTGCGATAGACGATTAGGGTCTGACATCTTTACTCCAGTTAGTCATAATTTCTTATTGTATAACATAGTAGATTTTATATTCAAAAATTTTTGAAAGAACCAACCTTTTTGTTCAATCTCAAATTATGTTGAAATATTTTTCATACCATGTTCAATCTATGAGCAAAATTTTGGCCCTAAATTACTTTTGAACATGAAAATTAATTTTTCTTAAAAAATTATTTCAATTGAAGTAGGGATGACAATGAGGTGGGGCGGGTTGAATTAGCTATGTTTAAAACTAATGCAGGGTAGGGCGGGGCGGGGTGGGTTGCGGGTTTTAAAAACCAAATAGGAATTCGAAGAAATTAATCTTTGTAATTAGTAAAAATCAAAGATATAAATTTTTTACATTAAACATTGACTTATATTTATTTTTTTATAAAATTTAAAATAGGCAGTTTCGATAATTTTTAGTTGTTAAAATGTTAATTAGAAACTTTTAATTAACAATTAAGAAATCATTGTTAAAATATCAACTAAAAATAGTTCATTAGTTGTTGAGACGTTAATTAGCGGAAAAAACTAAATTCAATTAAGAAATAAAAGAATTTTAAAATCTAAGTGGGGCGGGTTTATGCGAGGCAGAGCAGGTTGAAATGAAAAAAGTCAGCATGTGGTGCGGGCCGGAGCAGGTTGAAATGAAAAAAGTCAGCATGCGGTGTGGGGCAGGAAGGTTTAAAAAATTTACGTGTTGAGATCAACCCAACCCATTGCCATCCCTAAATTGAAGTGGTCCTTTCGAGTCCTACTTCCAAAGTAAAAGAAGTCTTACTTTAGTTATAGTAAAATGCATATTCTTTTTTTCCATTAGCACTTCTTTTCTAAGATTTTAACTAATTAATCTAAGTTTGGCCAGCAACTGTTTTAAATAGATCTTAATGGATGTCTTACACCTTCCCTTTAGGATAATTAGAATCCTTACCTAGAATCATTTAAGGTTAAGTAGACCATTAGGCGAAGTTAGTTTAGCAAAATAGGTATCCTAATTTACCTTAAAAATAATAAGGTGGCGATTCCTTGAGTTAAATAATTCAGAAACCACCAATATGTTGTACATTATTTGACCTCGAGTTAAAATGAGGTATAACACATTTATTACATCATTCAACAATGAGATAACTCTAACATTCACCTTCTTAATGTTAGATGCCACTCTATATGCATCTTTTATCATGAGAACGTACTAAATAGATAGCTCCTTGAATGCACACACCTCCAGTCAATAGCAAAAATAACAAATAGGATGCACTTTAAATCTTTCTCCATGATTCACTTTAGCAAAGAGTTAAAACCCAAGGTCTTGCAAGAGAGTTCATCTTTAGCGGAGTACTACTCATCAGAACTTTATTCTTCTTTCTTTTGGTTCAAAACCAAATAAATAATAATAGTGGATAAACAGATCATCAATGGAATTTAGGGTCATGTAGTGCGATCATAAATAGCAGGAGGTGATTCTTTCTACTCCATAAGCAGAACAAACCATTAACATAATCAAATCTAGGATATTTAACGTCATCTAACTCCTCAATACAAAGACTAATGGCTATTTTGTGTTCCACTTTCTTATCTATGGTGTAAGAAAATTTTTCATCCCTTGAACGTGTGGAGTTTTGTCTTTTAGGATGAATTATAAAGAGGCTATGATGTATGTCTACAAAACATGGATATGAAACATGAGAACTAAAGAATTTAGAAAAGAACTTGAAATGGACTGAAGAATCAATGGGAAGCCTAGAAAATATGTCATAGATAATCACTTTAGGTATTAAAGAATTTCTTGAATCACTCTTGCTATTTTTGTTATCCATTGGGGAAAGCATCTATTACCTGAAATAGTTCTATGTTAGTCTCTTCGAGCATTGAGTACTTGAACAAATATAAGGTTCTACAATATACTTTTACTCTTTTTATCTTGGAACAGAAACTGCTAGTTATAAATTGGGATAGAAACAATAGAATCTCACGAATGATAAAAAGAATTCAATATTTTCCAAGTCCCCAAAGTAGTACCTTATATATATAGATTGGCTCCAACTAGCTAACAACTAGTTACACTTTGGTTAATTACAATACTACATAGGTCTAAGAAATGACATTAGAAAAAAAATCTAATATTAGCTAATGGCTAGCTAGACTTCAATAATCGCTTTCAGTTAATGACTCTATTTGGTTACTCGTGGAACTAAAGTAACCCTTATAGTCATTTTAGGTTGAAACAAATTTTTGAAATCTTGGAGGCACTCTATATGAATGTCCAGCCAATTTGTAAGACCAAAACCTTCAAAACTAGCTCCCTTTTTGTTCAATGGAAGTGACAGCCATGGACGCCCAAAGCTCTAAGCCTTCTCATGTAACCATGATTATGGATCTTCCAAGGGTGATCATGGTTGAAATCCTTTCAGATTTCCGATCAAGTCCATTTTTTGATGTAACATAATTTGTAAACTTTGGTATAATCTTTTAATTTTTGAGTCTTTATTTTTCAACATGTATCAAACAAGACTTGGAAGTTGAAAGATTATACCAAAATTTATAAATCATGTTACAGCAAAAAATGGACTTGATTGGAAATCTTGAAAGGATTTCAACCATGATTACCCTTGGAAGGTCCATAATCATGGTGACATGAGAAGGCTTAGAGCTTTGGGTGTCTATGGCTGTCACATCCATTGAACAAAAAGAGAGCTAGTTTTGATGGTTTTGGTCTTACGAATTGGCTGGACATTCATATATAGTGCGATCCAAGCTTCAAAAATCTATTTCAAGCTAAAATGACTATAACAGCTACTTTGAATTCCATGAGTAACCAGATAGAGTCATTAATTGAAAGCTATTATTGAAGTTTAACTAACCGTTAGCTAATATTAGATTTACTTTTCTAATCATTTCTTAGACCTAGTAATTAATGAAAGTCTAACTAATAGTTAGCTAGTTGTTGGAGTGAATCTATAATATACAAGGTATTACTTTGGATACTTGAAGAGTATAGAATTCTTTTTATCATTCTTAAGATTCTATTGCTTCTATCACAATTTATAACTAGCAGTTCTGTTCCTAGATAAAAAAAGGGAAAGGCATATTCTAGAACTTTATGATATATGTTATTGTCCATTAATATATTTAATATTAGAATTGTTCAAGTATCCAATACACGAAGAGATTAACATGGAATTATTTCAGGTAATAAACGCTTTCCCCCATGGAGAACAAAAATAGCAAGATTGATTCATGAAATTCTATAATACCTAAAGTGATTATCTATGACATATTTTCTAGGCATCCCATTGATTCTTTAATGCGTTTCAAGTGTGTTTCTAAATTTTCTAGTTCTCTTATTTCAGATACATATTTTGTAGATATGCATCATAGTCTCTCTATAAATCATCTTAAAAGACAACACTCCACAAGTTCAAGGATGAAATTTTTTCTTACACCATAGATAAGAAAGTGGAACCTAAAATAGCCATTTTTCTTTGTATTGAGGAGTTAGATGGCATTAAACATCCTAGATTTTATTATGTTAACTGTTTGTTCTGCTTTTGGAGTAGAAACAATCACCTCCTGCTATTTATAATCCTACTACATGACCCTAAATTTCATTGATGATAAATTTATCTAGTATTACTATTCATTTGATTTTGAACCGAATGAAAAGAAGTAAAAAAAATTGATGAGTAGTATTCCGCTAAAGATGAATTCTCCTGCAAGACCTTAGTTTTAACTCTTTGCTAAAGTGAGTCGTGGAGAAAGATTAAAAGTACACCATGTTCATTATTTCTGCTACTGGCTGGAGGTGTTTTCATTGAAGGAGCTATCTATTTTGTAGGTTCTCATGATAAAGATACATATATAGTGACATCTAATATTAAGAAGATGATTTTAGAGTTATCTCATTGTTCAATGACATAATAAATTTTCTAGCAAGAAACATTTATGATTTAACAGAAATAAAATGAAAATTAGCACTCATTGGGCTCCATCCCTGCCCTCACTCACACCATCTCACAAAACAATCGCGATGTTAATAACCCTGCATTCATTCCTTGGTATAGCCAAGATTAGTTAATTCAAAATGCTATCTTGGCCTCTATTGATCCTACACTTGCTTCTATTGTTGCTATTGCGGTCTCTGCCAAAGCTTCCTGGGATGCTTTATTACCTATGCAAATAAATCTCAGACAAGGATTTTCAACTTGTGAAATCAATTGGCTTGCCTAACTAAAGAGTCTCGTCCAGTCTCAGATTATCTATATCAGGTTTGATAACTAGGTGATGAACTTGCAACTGCTGGTGTGCTTGTATCAAATCCAAAACTCATTGTTAATATTCCCAATAGACATGGATTTGAACTTTGAGAACTCTCTGCTAGCATTCGTGCCAGAGATTCAAGAATTTCCTATGAAAATCTTTATGAAAAGCTTCTAGATCATGAGCTTTTCTTAAAGTATGAGGACTACAAGAAGCAGCTATCAACTCCCATCACTGCTGCTGTAGCACAAAAGACAAGCTTAGTAAATCCTATACAGGCATGAGCTATGGAAAATGAATTTGATGCCTTAGTTCGAAATTGGACATGGGAGTTGGTACCATATGATCCTTCAAAAAATGTGGTAGATTGTAAATGGCTTTTCTGGGTTAAGTATCATCTTGATGGTTCTGTTGAAAGGTATAAAGCTCGCTTAGTTGCTAAAGGGTTCACACAATGACTATCTATGTTCCCTCTGAGTACTTGTAACTACTTAGATTATGATATAATTGCCTGGATAGACATGATTTTATGTTGTTCAATGACATATGTGATTCGGTATATAGTAGTAATCTATTATACACCTGTTATATTAGCTCATATCTGGGGAAAAATATACTATACTCTAGTTTTGTTGATAGTTATGTGGCTGATTAGGCCTTATGTCGACTGATGAGGGGTACGGTACTATGGAACCATTGATAGGCTAGGGATAGGGGTAGGACCCGATTAGAGAGATGTAGGCTATATCCTATGGGCTTTCTTAGGTTATCTGTGATTGAGATGCTATCTATACAGTTTAGTCCATAAGACTGGAACCTTGTTCTAGAGATGGGCACTTTACTAGTGAGCCTGCACCTAGTTGTGTTGGCTGGTATCATTTGTGATAGTTGGGTTGTGGTAGGTTCAGGGTATGTGACACAACTTTGACTCTTGGTTCTCCTAGGGCCTTAGCCTAGGCTTAGGCTGACGCTACCCTAGAGGAACTATGCATAGAGCCACACAATTGCTTATGCATTAAGGGGTTCGAGGCCCCATTTACCATTACTACCTATACATCCAGGGGTTTTTTCATGACCTGGACCTAGTGTCTAGAAGTGACATGGCAAATGGAAACCAGAGAGTCCCCGAACAAGTCTCATAGCATCCATTTACACTTCATTGGTTCAGAAGCATACATGAAATAGTAGACACATAGTTCTAAGGGATAGGTAAGTAGGACTCACGCTATGGCAACATCATAGGGGTAAGGACTAACATGAATTCACATAAACATGTAGCACATAAAAACTAAAGGGCGAGTAAGTATGACTCACTCTATAGGGTCTAAACGGGGCTTAGGATCTTCCATATCATAACATGAATAACATAAGCTCATAATCAATCCATAATGACCATAACCATTAAATAACAATATCCATAGTCAAAATCTCCAAATACAACACTTAGTATATAAACGTAAAGGAGTCTACAAGATGTCCAACAATGCCTCTAGTCATAAGATAGGACAGGGGCCAAGACATGTCCCGGGCTCACCCTCAAAGAAAATAACATAAACTAAGCATCATACGTAGAGGAATGGTGATTTGTCCTTTGAAGATAGGACTTACCATAACAAGTGTCTCAAGATCAAATCTAGTCGTCGTACAGTGGATGGAGATAGTCCTTGGTTCCTACATGGTCAGATCATGTAGGCAAAAGTATGTGTTAATATGTTTGAATGTATTAAGTATGCGGACACGCAATGCATATGAACTTATTAAACCTGCACAAGAGCATAAATATAGAAAGAATCATGTAACAAGGGAGTAGTATATCAATATTCCATGAGGTTTATAATGTATGAATGGAAAAATACTTCATATATAATGAGGATAGGACTGTAATCGACATAAGTCTAAGTGATATTCATGCGAAAATACTTCATGTATAATGAGGATGGGACCATAATTGACATAAGTCTTCATTGTTAATATTCCCAATAGACATGGATT